>JAKZET010000257.1:0-33863 GCA_023653495.1 Melastoma candidum
TGGTTTTTATAAATTACTTAACGGAAACAAGCCACCCGGCATGTCGTATTAGTTATGAGTTGGCGATATTTTTGAGTAATAATTATGTGGAAGGGGGCGCTTCCTCTGGCTATTTGTTGTGGGGATAAATAAAAAGGTGTAGAGTTCATGGCATCTGCTGAGAGTCGGCCGGCCCCAGATTGACTGACTACTCCCCCCCCCCCCCCCCCCCCACACAGCGAAAACGATAACTAAACAAAATATAAATAATTTATGAGGGAGAGGGAAAAAAATTTAATAAAACTCAAACTGAAAATACTTAATAAAAAAAAACAGCTAAATGACAGGCGAAAATCGAGTCATAAGTAATTTGTCTTACTAACTATTTGTTTTTTTTTTAACTTTTAGGTAATGTTATGTTTTTTATTGGATAATAGTTAACTCAAAAAAGGGCACTTTAAAAACCTCTGGATAGTAATTAATTTTTAGCGGTCGAAAATATGGATGCGCTCCCTTCAAATATAAGTATAGGCACAAATATTTTCATAAACATGACATGATATTAGTATTGTGCTAACGATAAGTAGTGTGTTTAGTTACTGAGCAGAATGTGAGCTAAGAGGAACAACAGCCTATCTTTGTAAACAACCTTCAAATATCTAGAACGCGTTGTAATTTATGAGAACTTCCTCGCAAGTTGAGAAAGAGATGCCCCATTTTCAAGTTCGTCTCTTTCTATTAAAGACATTGCATCCCATGTGCTTTTAATTTGGAAGATATTTTTGGTTGACGCAAGTGGCCAAGGCTTGAAATGAAATTTTTTAACCACTCGTGCGGGTTAAGGAAAAACAAAAATATGCACGTGGAGTGATTAAAATCGACAATTTTAAAACTTTTTTAGCATCAATTTCATGCATAAGCAAAGCACCGATCACTGCTTGTAAGAGACGAGACGTGTCTCCCAAAAGTTGGTTGTTCTAATTCACACGTACTTAGGAGCATTTGAGTGGCGCGCCATTTCAACGGGAATTAATCAAACGATTTATCCAAGACGAGATGATTGAGTGAAGTGTTTCAAATGAGCATGTAAGAGTCGCGACTAAACTTACTTTTAGGTTGTACTAACTTTATATGGTCTCTAGTGAAGTTCATAACTAGGATTAATAAATTGCTTTCATTTAAAACATTTCTCATAAAGAAAATGGATCGTGAAACTTCGGATTCTAATGATTCTCCTTCAGTTTTGTGCATTGGAAAAGAATTTGGTTGGGTAAAAAAACGTACTGAGAAAATCCATTTAAAAGAACAATTTAATGCTAAAGAAGAATAAGTGAAGTCTCTATTAATTTTGTAAAATATCAATTTATGGCCTCAACTTTGAGCCAACTTTTTGTTTTGCCATTATGCTTTTATTTTCATTTTGATTTTGGCCAATCTTAAATTTTATCTCGCGTAAGTGAGACAGACCTTAGTAGATAATTTTAATTTATCGATTAAAAAGGAAAAAAAATAGAAACTAATATTGAAACATGTCATATGTTTTTCTATTTTAAAATTTTGATAGACAAATCAAGTGAATTAAAAGTCGAAGTTGGACAATAGTTGCTGATGCTGTCACAAAATACGTAAAATCGATAAAGGTCGGATGATGTTCTATTAGGGGCTGCTATTACGGATAAAGTGGATTAGGAGGCAAATGAATGAGAGGTTGAAACTCCACTATTATAGGAAACGAGTGAGACTATATTAAGGCCTTGTTTGGTTTTCGCCAGAAGAATTCAACATTGGCCAAAATTAAAATAAAATTAAAAGTTGGTGACAAAATTATATAACAAACTAAGTTGATGACATAATAGAAAGTTGACTCAAAGTTGATGCCATAAAAGTATATTTTGCCTATATGCCTTTCATTTTAGAACCGAGTGTCACAGGGTCGAGACGGTGACCCTTGCCCTTCAACTAGCTAAGCCTTAAGTGTTGAAAGTAATTTGTGATTAGGAAGCATTAAAAGCACCGAGGTAGTGAATCATTAAAGGAACCATATAAATGGAGTAATGAAGGAGGATTAAATAGGTCATTAAATCTAAGTCATTTAAGGAGCACTTTCTATAATCGTTCAAATTTCCTACTCATCCCTATATACAGAGGAAGTTCATAAACATCTCATGTAAGAGGAAGATTAGGAAAGAGAAAGCATTTCCGCAACCTACGCTTCATATACATCCCTCGTAGGTGCAACAACTCTACAAAGGTTTAATCTATCATACATAATGGCATCAGCAGTACAAAATGTACATTCTGCTCGCACCTTCTCTTTCTTATCCAATCCTTTCATATGACCCCCAATAAGTTCGGTATTAGAGCGGAGATGGTCATGTTTGCATCTTCTGACAACACGTTCTTCACATTTTCTCTCAATCAAATCTCCATCTTCGATGGGATCATTCAGCTATTAGAGTTCTCAAATGGATATCATTTTTCTCTCGCAATATCTATGGAAATTTGTGTAGGAAGGCTACGAAGAAGTTCCAGAAGGAATCTATCTCCCAAAATGACAACACTTCTGCAAAAGGTGTCATCAACCCTTAGAAGATGCGAAGAAGGCATACAAAGAGAACATCATGAAGAATGCCATGGCTCTATGGATTTTGCCACAATTCGTGAGCAAGACTGTCTACCCAAGGCTATTCGTCTTGAAGAAGGTGAGTGAAGCGTTGGAGGTCCTAAAGAAGCAGTCCAAAGGGTTAGAGAAGGAGATCTCTACAAAGCTGCAAAACCTTTGGAGGGACTTCGACAATCTAGCCATGAAAGATGCAGAAACCATCAAAGACTACTTCTCAAGGATCGTGGAAATCCTATATCAAATGAAGAGTTGCAGAGAAGTTGTCCCAGAAGTTGCAGAGAAGCTTGCCATAGAAGTTTGAGCATGAGGTAACCGTGAGTAAAGAGATGAATGATCTTGTAGAAGTCTCCATTTATGAGTTGATGAGATCTTTAGAAGAGTCCATGAGAAAGGGGTCGACAAGTACACAACCCTAGTGGAGCTAGCAATTCGGGCGAAGTAGAATGTTAATGAGCAGAGGTAAGAACATTCTGAAAAAATAAAAGGTCCTTTGGCAGAGGATGCAATAGCAAGTCTCGTGGCAGAGGTAGATACTTTGTAGAAGGATGACCAGAAGGTCAACAAAGAAGTAATAATGCGGGGACGACATGGAATAGATGATTCCAATACCGAAAACGAAGGGGATGTCACCAAAGGCGCGGAATGGAGTGACGTGTATGGTCGGAAGGGTAGATATGGCGGGATAGCTGAACTAAATGGGTATGAAAGGATATGTTGAGATTAACCTCACGAATACAGATACACCACTGTGAAAGAAGACTCAGATAGAACTCGTTTATCACACGGATACAAATACACCACCGTGAACAAGAATGAGGACGAGGAACAACACGGAGGATACAAATTCAGCACCACCAGTTGTTTCACTCTACTTAATCTGCACTTAGAAATCCACCAAATGAAGAAGAAGTTGAAAGATAATCCACTCCTTCGGATAGAAAGGCAAAAGTCTAATATGGGTATAAAAGCCGGGATAATATGTCGTCAATTCTTACAAGGGAAGGGCTTATATAGGTTGCCCATAGAAAAGGCAATAAATGAAACGAAATAATAGATATTGAAATAAAATCAGAAGATAAGGATGGGAAATATTTAATTTCCTTGAGAAGACATGAAAAGATGGTGGAGCACAGTGGTTCAGTAGGCACGACATGAACCGTCAGATCGTAACCATCTCTCGAGTTGCTCGCCACTTGGTTGCTTTTCCTTGCCTGAGAGACACGTCCCTCGATGCTCCTCGTCTTTTTGCTTACTCGATGAACAACAAGTTGATGCCTTCAGTAGGCGACGATGGCTGGGGTGTGGGAAAAACGAGACCGTGTAATCGTTAAAAGTGGCAAAATCTTCATATTCTCCTGGAAGACCCACCTTGTAAGCGTTGTCATTGATGTGCTCGATGATTTTGAAGGGACCTTCAGCTCGAGGTATCAACTTGTTCTTTCTCTTTGCGGGGAATCGTTGCTTCCTTCGATAAACCCACACTAAGTCGCATGGCTATAAAACCTTCACTCCTCCTCTCGCGATTTGCTCCTTCCCGATGTCAAAGATTAGCCTTTTCGATATGACCACGAATCTTCTCCCGGAGTAATCTCATATCCTTAGCACGTTCTTCGGTATCTTGGCTGACTGTTTTCGCATCAGGTAGATGCATTAGATTGACCAGAACTAAATGGTTGAAACCATAGACTTCCTCAAAAGGTGAGGACTTGGCTGTCGAACTCGATGCTCTATTGTAAGCGAACTTAGGATGAGAAAGCTTCACATCCCATGAGTAGACCCGACACAAAATCCATACACACATGTTCCCGTGGTCGCTCTGGGACGGGCAATGGAGTGTATAGGCCTTGTGGTTGGACCCGGCTCTTCGCTTGATGGCAAACATCACATCTCGAAATAATACTCGTAACTTTTTTCTCCATTTGAGGCCAATATAAATTCTCCTGAAGCATCGACATTCTATTGACTCCAAATTGTCTGGCGATTCCTTCACCATGGACTTTTCGAATAAGCAACTCTCGTGTCGAACTCCTGGGACTGCACAACTTAGAATAATCCATTCACCTGATGGAATCGATCGATCACCTATGTAGTGCATTGGGCGAAGATCCCTCCAAAATCTTCGTCGTCCTAGTACAGATCCTTCAAGTACTCAAATCCAATGAGCTTGGTCTCCATTGTGGATAGCAAGACCATCTTCCTTGAAAAGCGCTGCAGCAACTACATTCTTCGTTTCGGGTTTGTACTTAGGGACAAAAGTGAAGGATTGGAGAAACTACTCACTTCGCTTGTCTCCGATTAGGCTTGTGCTGACCATTGATGTATTTGAGAGCTTCATGGTCGGTGTGTAGCACGAACTCTCTAGACAATAAATAATGGCTCCACGTCTCCAAAACTCGAATGATGGCTAGGGACTCCTTATCATACATCGAGTAGTTGAGTTTCACACCATTGAGCTTCTCGCTAAAATAAGAGATGGGTCTCCCTTCCTACATCAACACTCCTCCTATTCCAACTCCGGATGCGTCACATTCGACTTCGAAGATCTTCTCAAAGTCAGGTAAGGCGAGAACGGGTGCTTTGCTTACACACTCCTTCAATCTCTCGAAACTAGCTTGTGCAGCAGAAGTCCATTCGAACTTATCCCCCTGTAGACACTTGGTGAGAGGGGCTGCAATCAAGCTAAAACCTCAAATGAATCTCCTTTAGAATGACACTAAGCCATGGAAGCTCCGTACGTCGTGGAAACTCCTTGGCGCTGACTACTCGTGGATCGCTTTGATCTTGCTTTCGCCTACTTTGATTCTTACGTTTGACACGACAAAACCAATGAATACTTCACTGGGTTGGAAAAACTCACACTTCTTGAGGTTTCCATACAACTTCTCATCGTGAAGTGTGCGAAACACTGTGTGAAGCCGCTCAACATACTCGTCGGGACAACTGCAGTAAATGAGAATGTCGTTGAAGTAACCAACCATGAGCTTTTCCATGAATGGCCGCACAACATAGGTCATCAGTCGCATGAACGTGTTGGGCACGTTCGACAAACCAAAGGGCATCCCCAGTACAACTCGTACTTGGTTTTGAAGGCTATTTTCCACTTGTCTCCCTCCTTCATTCGAATTTGGTGAAAACCACTTCGCAAGTCTACCTTTGAAAATACTTGTCCTCCATGCATTTCATCCAATATGTCATCTAGTCGAAGGATAGGAAAACGATACCACTGTGATCTTAGTGATTGCTCGACTGTCCATGCACATTCTCCATGTCCCATCTTTCTCTGGAACCAATATAGCTGATACTGAGCAAGGGCTCAAGCTATCGCGTACGAAACCATTCTCAAGTAGCTCATCGTTCTACTTTGAAGTTCCTTCGCTTCCTCGAGATTGCACCGATAAGCCTGTCGGTTTGGTGGGGAAGCTCTTGGAACCAAATCAATCTGGTGTTGGATACTTCGCGAGAGTGGTAGTTCCATCAACAACTCTTTAGGAAACCGAAACTCCTTAATCAAAACTTCCGCACGAGGATGTTTCATCGGTCGATCCTGAGCTTCTTCAACCAGAACCAACAAGTAAACCTCCTCACTTTCGCGTATCTCTCGAATCAACTCCATTCGCTTGATAACATGATGGGACTATTGGTGGATGGGTGTTTCGTCTAGCTGGGCGGTTAAAGGTATCAGGGTGATCTTCTTTTCATCGACACTGATGGAATAGGTATTATGATACCAGTCAAGCTGTGCTCGTCGATCGAATTGCCGTGGCCTTCTTAGGAGCATGTCGCACGCTTCCATCGGAATCACATCGCAAATGACTTCATCCCTGTAGTTTTTCCTAATTGAGAAAGGGACTTGCGCTTGTTGCATCACTGAGTATCAATGTCCGAGCCATTGTAGGCGATAGGGATTAGGATGTGGTGTAAGGGTAACTTGAGCTTCTCATTCATAGTTCTAGAGACCGCGTTAGTGCAACTTCCATAATCTACAATCATCAAACAAATTTTATCCTTAACTGTACACCTGGTATGAAAGATGCAGTCACGTTAGTTCTCTTCGCGAACTGAAGTTGCGTTCAAAGCCTTGCGGAAGATTAGCAATTCTCCTTCGTCTAGATACTCCTCAATCTCCTCTTGATCCCAAATAAGATCTGCATTATCTTCAAACTACTGTTCTTCATCAGATAACTCTTTGATGACAACATTGCTCCTTGAGGGAGACTCTGACGCCATGTGTCCTATCCCTTGGCATTTGAAACATCGAACAGAAACTCGCTCTTTCGTCTTAACTTTAGGTTTAGAGGTCGCAGGGGCACTCTCTTTGATGTGGTCGATTGCGGCTTAATCTAAGAGCTACTACTTCCCTTGTTGAAAAGCGGAGCTTTCGCCAATGAACGTTCATTCGACCCCCTTGCTTGCTGCAGCTCAACCTTGTGGGCAAGTTCTCGAACATTGTCAAACGTACAACATTGTTGAAGTTCAACCACGTCATCAACCTAGGACTTAAGTCCTCGAAGATACCTAGCAATTGTTTGCACCGGGTTTCCTTGGAGATCGCACTACAGCAAAAGTCTCTCGAACTGCCTTGTGTACTCAGACACAATTGAGACTAGTTGAAGCGAATGTAGCTTGAGGAAGAGATCTCGCTGATAGTGCTTCGGCAAAACCACTTAGACATAGTCCTCTTCATTTTTGGCCATGTCCGGATCTTATCACGTCTTTTTTTGTGGCGCTGCTAATTGGTGTTCTCCCACCATAGGCTGGCGTACTTCAATTTCAATGCAGCCAATTTAACCATTTTATCCTCGGACACCTCTATATAATTAAATATGCGTTCGACCGTGTGCATCCAATCGATGAACTCCTCCGGGTCAAGGTTCCCCTCAAACTCCGAAATCTGGACAATCATTGTTTGAGCTCTCCTTTCTGGTCGTCGGTTTTCTGGGGACGATCCTCGTTGAGAATCTTCACGCTTCTAATCGACTGCGGGAAGGCGATCCATGATGGGTTTGCAACAACTGTAAGTATCACTGAAGATCAGCGATTCGCTTCTCAAGCCGAGCAACGTGTGCTCAATCAAGAGTTATACCGCGTTGAAATCTTCCTGACCATTGGCAACCGTGCGCTCAACAACAACCGTGCACTCTGATACCAAGATGATGCAGGGACGAGGAGGAATAGATGATTCCAATATCGAAAACGAAGGGTGACGTTACTAAGGGCACGTAACGGAGTGACATGTATGGTCGAAAGGGTAGATAAGGCGTGATGGCTGAACTGAACGGGTATGAAAGGATAGGTTGAGATTAACCTCCGTGGATATAAATACACCACCGTGAAAGAAGACTCAGATAGAACTCGTCACTCACACGGATATAGATACACCACCATGAACAAGAACCAGGGTGAGGAATAACACGAAGTATACATAGTCACCACCAGTAGTTGATTTACTCTATTCAATCTGAACTTAGAAATCCACCAAATGAAGAAAAAAGTTGAAAGAGAATTCACTCCTTCAGATAAAAAGACAAGTCTAATCTAGGTTTAAAAGTTTGAATAATCTGTCTTTAATTCTTACAAGGCAAGGGCTTATATAGGCTGCCTATAGAAAAGACAATAACTGAAATGAAATAAAAGATATAGAAATACAATCAAAAGATAAGGAAGGGAAATCTAAATTGCCCGACAAGATCTGTAAAGATGGTGGAGTAGAGTGGTGGAGCATGCACGACTCTTGGGCTACAATTTGTCAAACCTGAACGGTCAGATCATAACAGTCTCTTGAGTTGCTCGTCGCTTGGTTGCCTTCCATCGCCTAAGAGATGTGTTGCTCGATGCCCCTTGTCACCTCGCTTACTCTATGACAAGCAAGTTGATACCTTCAGTAGGCGACGGTGACTGGGGTGTAAGCGAAACGACGACCATCCTATATCAAGCAGTCATGGAAAGGCAGAAGCAGGATGTCACATCTACAAAAAGCATAACCATGAAACAAAAGATTGTGGTCATCGATGCAAGAGATGCAAGTTGCCCAAACATTTAGATCGTGATTACTCGTATAAACATAAAGAGCAGAAGCTAGAATAGAAGCATCATGATAGATGCTCGGTAAATTTCTCTTAGGAAGAAAAACCTTCTAAAGTTTTCTATTCTTTATCTAATTCCATACAAGATATGAATTATATATGGTTCCTCGATAATGGCTATAGTAACCATGTCATAGGGACCGAGAAGCACTCTGTAGAGGTTGATGAGAAATATAACTCTCTCTTGGAACTTGGAGATAGCAAGAAGTTTAAGATAGAATGTAAATGTGTTATTTTAGTTTTAAGTGCATAATGTGAATAGAAGAGGATGCCCAACGCCTTATACCAAAAATCGCATAGAACCTACTAAGTGTGGGACATACGATGAAAAATGGATAGAAGTTGGATTTTACAGAAGGTCAATGTGAGATAAGAGACAATAACAAACAGAAGGTGGCGATTGTGAAGATGACATCCAATAATTTATTCCCGTTAAAGATGACTCCTTGCTGCAATGTTGCTCCATAAATTGAGAATATAGATGATCTCATCTTTGGCATCTCAAGTATGGACATTTGAATAGGAAAGGTCCAGCTCTGTTGAAGCAGAAAGATATGGTGGAAGGACTACCTTTTATACAAGTTGTAGAAGGCGACGTCTCTGAAGGATGTGTCTTCGGAAAGCATCATTGTTTTCCATTCCCAAATACATCATGGAGAGCTCGAGCCCCTCTCGAGTTGGTTCATGCAAATTTTTGTGGACTGACTCAAACTCCGTCACTCGATAATGAAGAGTTTTTCTTTTGTTCATGGACGACTGACTATACTAGAATGATTTGACTTTACTTTCTTGAGAGGTAGTCAGATGCTTTCACCACCTTTATGGAGTTCAAAGCACTTGCCTTGAATAAAAGTGGATAGAGGATTAAGACCTTGAGGATAGATCGTGGAGGAGAGTTTCTATCAAGACCATTCTTGGACTATTGCCAACAGAAGGGGATATAGAGTTAGTTGACCGTGCAGTATTCTCCACATCAGAATGTAATCGTAGAGAGAAAGAATAGAACCATAGTGGAGATGGCCATAAGCATGCTGAAGGGAAAATGTCTACCTAATAAGTTCCGGGCAGAAGCTGTTAATACATCTGCCTACCTTTTGAATTTAATCCTCTATAAAGAAGAGGTTTCTGCCCGAGTGGTATCAACATGAATTTTTCCTTAGATGGAACTCGCTTCAACAGTGTTCGAGTGTTTTTTAGTACACTCGCGAGTTTGAGCAATTGATGCTCCAGTGTGATACAGTTGAGCCCCATACCATTGCAAGGTATATTAAAGGGCTGAAGACCCATGTGACGGATGCTGTTGAGTTGCATCCCGCATGCTCCGAACCCTTGGTGCTTCCGAACTTGCAATTTCCGAAGCCTAAATGATCCCCAAATGTTTCCCAAACTATTCGAAAATTGCATTTCTACACTTGACATTCGGGTCCCTTTCGTTGCACAATGAGGAACCCCCGCGCACTACTTACGCAAAGTTGTGCATCCCGCATGCTCCGAACCTTGGTGCTTCCGAACTTGCATTTTCCGAAGCCTAAATGATCCCAAATGTTCCAAAACTATTCAAAATTGCGTTTCTCTACACTTGACATTTCGGGCCCCTTTCGTTGCACCATGAGGAACCCCGCGCACTACTTACGCAAAGTTGTGCATCCCGCATGCTCCGAACCTTGGTGCTTCCGAACTTTGCATTTTCCGATGCCTAAATGATCGCCAAATGTTTCCCAAACTATTCAAAATTGGCGTTTCTACACTTGACATTCGGGTCCCTTTCGTGCACAATGAGGAACCCCCGCGCCCACCATACTTACGCAAAGTTGTGCATCCCATGCTCCGAACCTTGGTGCTTCCGAACTTGCAATTTCCGATGCCTAAATGATCTCCAAATGTTTCCCAAACTATTCAAAATTGCTTTCTACACGTTGACATTCGGGTCCCCCTTTCGTTGCACAATGAGGAACCCCGCGCACTACTTACGCAAAGTTGTGCATCCCGCATGCTCCGAACCTTGGTGCTTCCGAACTTGCAATTTCCGAAGCCTAAATGATGCCCCAAATGTTTCCCAAACTATTCAAAATTGCAGTTTCTACACTTGACAATCGGTCCCTTTCGTTGCACAATGAGGAACCCCGCGCACTACTAACGCAAAGTTGTGCATCCCCGCATGCTCCGAACCTTGGTGCTTCCGAACTTGCAATTTCCGAAGCCTAAATGATCCCAAATGTTTCCCAAAACTATTCAAATTGCGTTTTCTACACTGACATTCGGGGTCCCTTTCGTTGCACAATGAGAACCCCGCGCACTACTTACGCAAAGTTGTGCATCCCGCATGCTCCGACCTTGGTGCTTCCGAACTTGCAATTTCCGAAGCCTAAATGATCCCAAATGTTTCCCAAACTATTCAAAATTGGCGTTTCTACCCTTGACATTCGGGGTCCCCTTTCGTTGCACAATGAGAACCCCGCGCACTACTTACGCAAAGTTGTGCATCCCGCATGCTCCGAACCTTGGTGCTTCCGAACTTGCAATTTCCGAAGCCTAAATGATCCCCAAATGTTTCCCAAACTATTCAAAATTGCGTTTCTACACTTGACATTCGGGCCCCTTTCGTTGCATCAATGAGGAACCCCGCGCACTACTTACGCAAAGTTGTGCATCCCGCATGCTCCGAACCTTGGTGCTTCCGAACTTGCATTTTCCGATGCCTAAATGATCCCAAATGTTTCCCAAACTATTCAAAATTGCGTTTCTACACTTGACATTCGGGCCCCTTTCGTTGCACCATGAGGAACCCCGCGCACTACTAACGCAAAGTTGTGCATCCCGCATGCTCCGAACCTTGGTGCTTCCGAACTTGCATTTTCCGATGCCTAAATGATCGCCCAAGATTTCCCAAACTATTCAAAATTGCTGTTTCTACACTTGACATTCGGGGCCCCTTTCGTTGCACAATGAGGAACCCCGCGCACTACTTACGCAAAAGTTGTGCATCCCGCATGCTCCGAACCTGGTGCTTCCGAACTTGCAATTTCCGAAGCCTAAATGATCCCAAATGTTTTCCCAAACTATTCAAAATTGCGCTTTCTACACTTGACATCGGGTCCCTTTCGTTGCACAATGAGGAACCCCCCCGCGCACTACTTACGCAAAGTTGTGCATACCCGCATGCTCCGAACCTTGGTGCTTCCGAACTTGCAATTTCCGATGCCTAAATGATCCCCAAATGTTTCCCAAACTATTCAAAATTGCGATTCTACACTTGACATTCGGGTCCCTTTCGTTGCACAATGAGGAACCCCCCCGCGCACTACTTACGCAAAGTTGTGCATCCCGCATGCTCCGAACCTTGTGCTTCCGAACTTGCAATTTCCGAAGCCTAAATGATCCCCAATGTTTCCCAAACTATTCAAAATTGGCTTTTCTACACTTGACATTCGGGTCCCTTTCGTTGCACAATGAGGAACCCCGCGCACTACTTACGCAAAGTTGTGCATCCCGCATGCTCCGAACCTGGTTGCTTTCCGAACTTGCAATTTCCGAAGCCTAAATGATCCCCAAATGTTTCCCAAACTATTCAAAATAGCGTTTCTACACTTGACATTCGGGGTCCCTTTCGTTGCACACAATGAGGAACCCCGCGCACTACTTACGCAAAGTTGTGCATCCCGCATGCTCCGAACCTTGGTGCTTCCGAACTTGCAATTTCCGAAGCCTAAATGAATCCCCCAATGTTTCCCAAACTATTCAAAATTGCGTTTCTACACCTTGACATTCGGGCCCTTTCGTTGCACCATGAGGAACCCCGCGCACTACTTACGCAAAGTTGGTGCATACCCCCGCATGCTCCGAACCTTGGTGCTTCCGAACATGCAATTTCCGAAGCCTAAATGATCCCCCAATGTTTCCCCAAACTATTCAAAATGGCGTTTCCTTACGCTTGACATTTCGGGATCCCTTTCGTTGCACCATGAGGAACCCCGCGCACTAACTTACGCAAAGTTGTGCATCCCCGCATGCTCCGAACCGTGTTGCTTCCGAACTTGGCCATTTTCCGATGCCTAAATGATCCCAAAATGTTCCCAAACTATCAAAATTGCAGTTCTACACTTGACATTCGGGTCCCTTCTTTGCACAATGATGAACCCCGCGCACTACTTACTTAAAGTTGTGCATCCCGCATGCTCCGAACCTTGGTGCTTCCGAACTTGCATTTTCCGTATGCCTAAAAGATCCCAAATGTTTCCCAAACTATTCAAAATTGCGTTCTACACTTGACATTCGGGTCCCTTTTCGTTGCACAATGAGGAACCCCGCGCACTACTTACGCAAAGTTGTGCATCCCGCATGCTCCGAACCTTGGTGCCTCCGAACTTGCATTTTCCGAATTCTAAATGACCCCCAAATGTTTTCCAAACTACTCAAAATTGGAGTTCCACATTTGACATTTGGGTCGCTCTCGTTGCACAATGAGCAACCCAGGCACCACTTACGCAAGGTCGTGCATCCTGCATCCTTCGAAACTTGGTGCTTCCGTACTTGCATTTTCTGAAGCCGAAATGATCCCCACCTGTTTTCCAAGCTACACAAAATTGGAGTTCTACATTTGACATTCGGGTCCGTTTCGTTGCACAAGGAGGAACCCCGTGCACCACTTACGCAAGGTCGTGCATCCCGCATGCTCCGAACCAAGGGGCCTCTGAACTTGCATTTTTCGAAGCCTAAATGATCCCCAAATGTTTCCCAAACTACTCAAAATTGGAGTTCTACATTTGACATTCGGGTCCCTTTGGTTGCACAACGAGGAACCCCGTGCACCACTTACGCAAATCAGGAATCCCGCTTGCTCCGAACCATGGGGCCTCCGAACTTGCAATTTCCGAAGCCTAAATGATCCCCAAATGTTTCCCAAACTATTCAAAATTGCGTTCTCTACACTTGACATTCGGGGCCCCTTTCGTTGCACCATGAGGAACCCCTGCGCACTACTTACGCAAAGTTGTTGCATCCCCGCATGCTCCGAACCTTGGTGCTCCGAACTTGCAATTTCCGAAGCCTAAATGATCCCCCAATGTTTCCCAAACTATTCAAAATGGCGTTTCTACGCTTGACATTCGGGCCCCTTTCGTTGCACCATGAGGAACCCCGCGCACTACTTACGCAAAGTTGTGCATCCCGCATGCTCCGAACCGTGGTGCTCCGAACTTGCATTTTCCGAAGCCTAAATGATCCCCAAATGTTTCCCAACTATTCAAAATTGCATTTCTACACTTGAGATTCGGGTCCCTTTCGTGCACAATGAGGAACCCCGCGCACTACTTACGCTAAAGTTGTGCATCCCGCATGCTCCGAACCTTGGTGCTCTCCGAACTTGCATTTTCCGATGCCTAAATGATCCCCAAGTGGTTTCCCAAACTATTCAAAATTGCGTTTCTACAATTGACATTCGGGTCCCTTTCGTTGCACAATGAGGAACCCCCGCGCACATACTTACGCAAAGTTGTGCATCCCGCAGGCTCCAAACCTTGGTGCTCTCCGAACTTGCAATTCCGAAGCCTAAATGATCCCAAATGTTTCCCAAACAATTCAAAATTGCGTTCTACATTGACATTCGGGTCCCTTTCGTTGCACAATGAGGAACCCCGCGCAGTACTACGCAAAGTTGTGCATCCCGCATTCTCCGAACCTGTGCTTCCGAACTTGCATTTTCCGAAGCCTAAATGATCCCCAAATGTTTCCCAAAGTATTCTAAATTGCATTCTGCACTTCACATTCGGGCCCCTTTCGTTGCACCATGAGGAACCCCGCGCACATACATACGCAAAGTTGTGCATCCCCATGCTCCGAACCTTGGTGCTTCCGAACATTCCGAAGCCTAAATGATCCCAAATGTTTCCCAAACTATTCAAAATTGCTTTCTACACTTGACATTCGGGTCCCTTTCGTTGCACAATGAGGAACCCCCGCGCACTACTTACTTAAAGTTGTGCATCCCGCATGCTCCGAACCTTGGTGCTTCCGAACTTGCATTTTCCGAAGCCTAAATGATCCCCAAATGTTTCCCAAACTATTCAAAATTGCATTTCTACACTTGACATTCGGGTCCCTTTCGTTGCACAATGAGGAACCCCGCGCACTACTTACGCAAAGTTGTGCATCCCGCATGCTCCGAACCTTGGTGCTTCCGAACTTGCAATTTCCGAAGCCTAATTGATCCCCAAATGTTTCCCAAACTATTCAAAATTGCGTTTCTAACCTTGACATTCGGGTCCCCTTTCGTTGCACCATGAGGAACCCCGCGCACTACTTACGCAAAGTTGTGCATCCCGCATGCTCCGAACCTTGGTGCTTCCGAACTTGCAATTTCCGAAGCCTAAATGATCCCCAATGTTCCCAAACTATTCAAAATTGGCATTTCTACTCTTGACATTCGGGTCCCTTTCGTTGCACCATGAGGAACCCCCCGCGCACTACTTACGCAAAGTTGTGCATCCCGCATGCTCCGAAACCTTGGTTGCTTCCGAACTTTGCATTTCCGAAGCCTAAATGATCCCCAAATGTTTTTCCCAAACTATTCAAAATGGCATTTCTACACTTGACATTCGGGTCCCTTTCGTTGCACAATGAGGAACCCCGCGCACTACTTACGTAAAGTTGTGCATCCCGCATGCTCCGAACCTTGGTGCTTCCGAACTTGCATTTTCCGAAGCCTAAATGATCCCCAAATGTTTCCCAAACTATTCAAAATTGCGTTTCTACACTTGACATTCGGGTCCCTTTCGGTTGCACAATGAGGAACCCCCGCGCACTACTTACGCAAAGTTGTGCATCCCGCATGCTCCGAACCTTGGTGCTTCCGAACTTGCATTTTCCGAAGCCTAAATGATCCCAAATGTTTCCCAAACTATTCAAAATTGGAGTTTCTACACTTGACATTCGGGTCCCTTTTCGTTGCACAATGAGGAACCCCGCGCACAACTTACGCAAAGTTGTGCATCCCGCATGCTCCGAACCTTGGTGCCTCCGAACTTGCATTTTCCGAAGCCGAAATGATCCCAAATGTTTCCCAAACTATTCAAAATTGGAGTTCTACATTTGACATTCGGGTCCCTTTCGTTGCACAATGAGGAACCCCGCGCACAACTTACGCAAAGTTGTGCATCCCGCATGCTCCGAACCTTGGTGCCTCCGAACTTGCATTTTCCGAAGCCGAAATGATCCCCAAATGTTTCCCAAACTATTCAAAATTGGATTCTACATTTGACATTCGGTCCCTTTCGTTGCACAATGAGGAACCCCGCGCACAACTTACGCAAAGTTGTGCATCCCGCATGCTCCGAACCTTGGTGCTTCCGAACTTGCATTTTCCGAAGCCGAAATGATCCGCAAATGTTTCCTAAACTATTCAAAATTGGAGTTCTACATTTGACATTCGGGTCCCTTTCGTTGCACAATGAGGAACCCCGCGCACAACTTATGCAAAGTTGTGCATCCCGCATGCTCCGAACCTTGGAGCCTCCGAACTTGCATTTTCCGAAGCCGAAATGATCCGCAAATGTTTCCCAAACTATTCAAAATTGGAGTCCTACATTTGACATTCGAGTCCCTTTCGTTGCACAATGAGGAACCCCGCGCACAACTTACGCAAAGTTGTGCATCCCGCATGCTCCGAACCTTGTTGCCTCCGAACTTGCATTTTCCGAAGCCGAAATGACCCCCAAATGTTTCCCAAACTACTCAAAATTGGAGTTCTACATTTGACATTCGGGTCCCTTTCGTTGCACAATGAGGAACCCCGCGCACAACTTACGCAAAGTTGTGCATCCCGCATGCTCCGAACCTTGGTGCCTCCGAACTTGCATTTTCCGAAGCCGAAATGATCCCCAAATGTTTCCTAAACTATTCAAAATTGGAGTTCTACATTTGACATTCGGGTCCCTTTCGTTGCACAATGAGGAACCCCGCGCACAACTTACGCAAAGTTGTGCATCCCGCATGCTCCGAACCTTGGTGCTTCCGAACTTGCATTTTCCGAAGCCGAAATGATCCTCAAATGTTTCCTAAACTATTCAAAATTGGAGTTCTACATTTGACATTCGGGTCCCTTTCGTTGCACAATGAGGAACCCCGCGCACAACTTACGCAAAGTTGTGCATCCCGCATGCTCCGAACCTTGGTGCCTCCGAACTTGCATTTTCCGAAGCCGAAATGATCCCCAAATGTTTCCTAAACTATTCAAAATTGGAGTTCTACATTTGACATTCGGGTCCCTTTCGTTGCACAATGAGGAACCCCGCGCACAACTTACGCAAAGTTGTGCATCTCGCATGCTCCGAACCTTGGTGCCTCCGAACTTGCATTTTCCGAAGCCGAAATGATCCTCAAATGTTTCCTAAACTATTCAAAATTGGAGTTCTACATTTGACATTCGGGTCCCTTTCGTTGCACAATGAGGAACCCCGCGCACAACTTACGTAAAGTTGTGCATCCCGCATGCTCCGAACCTTGGTGCCTCCGAACTTGCATTTTCCGAAGCCGAAATGATCCGCAAATGTTTCCCAAACTATTCAAAATTGGAGTTCTACATTTGACATTCGGGTCCCTTTCGTTGCACAATGAGGAACCCCGCGCACAACTTACGCAAAGTTGTGCATCCCGCATGCTCCGAACCTTGTTGCCTCCGAACTTGCATTTTCCGAAGCCGAAATGATCCCAAATGTTTCCCAAACTATTCAAAATTGGAGTTCTACATTTGACATTCGGGTCCCTTTCGTTGCATAATGAGGAACCCCGCGCACAACTTATGCAAAGTTGTGCATCCCGCATGCTCCGAACCTGGGTGCCTCCGAACTTGCATTTTCCGAAGCCTAAATGATCCCCAAATGTTTCCCAAACTATTCAAAATTGGAGTTCTACATTTGACATTCGGGTCCCTTTCGTTGCACAATGAGGAACCCCGCGCACAACTTACGCAAACTTGTGCATCCCGCATGCTCCGAACCTTGGTGCCTCCGAACTTGCATTTTCCGAAGCCTAAATGATCCCCAAATGTTTCCCAAACTATTCAAAATTGGAGTTCTACATTTGACATTCGGTTCCCTTTCGTTGCCCAATGAGGAACCCCGCGCACAACTTACGCAAAGTTGTGCATCCCGCATGCTCCGAACCTTGTTGCCTCCGAACTTGCATTTTCCGAAGCCGAAATGACCCCCAAATGATTCCCAAACTACTCAAAATTGGAGTTCTACTTTTGACAGTCTGGTCCCTTTCGTTGCACAATGAGGAACCCCGCGCACAACTTACGCAAAGTTGTGCATCCCGCATGCTCCGAACCTTGGTGCTTCCGAACTTGCATTTTCCGAAGCCGAAATGATCCGCAAATGTTTCCTAAATTATTCGAAATTGGAGTTGTACATTTGACATTCGGGTCCCTTTCCTTGCACAATGAGGAACCCCGCGCACAACTTATGCAAAGTTGTGCATCCCACATGCTCCGAACCTTGGTGCCTCCGAACTTGCATTTTCCGAAGCCTAAATTATCCCCAAATGTTTCCCAAACTATTCAAAATTGGAGTTCTACATTTGATATTCGGGTCCCTTTCGTTGCACAATGAGGAACCCCGCGCACAACTTACGCAAAGTTGTGCATGCCGCATGCTCCGAACCTTGTTGCCTCCGAACTTGCATTTTCCGAAGCCGAAATGACCCCCAAATGTTTCCCAAACTACTCAAAATTGGAATTCTACTTTTGACAGTCGGGTCCCTTTCGTTGCACAATGAGGAACACCGCGCACAACTTACGCAAAGTTGTGCATCCCGCATGCTCCGAACCTTGGTGCTTCCGAACTTGCATTTTCCGAAGCCGAAATGATCCGCAAATGTTTCCTAAACTATGCAAAATTGGAATTCTACATTTGACATTCGGGTACCTTTCGTTGCACAATGAGGAACCCCGCGCACAACTTACGCAAAGTTGTGCATCCCGCATGCTCCGAACCCTGTTGCCTCCGAACTTGCATTTTCCGAAGCCTAAATTATCTCCAGATGTTTCCTAAACTATTCAAAATTGGAGTTCTACATTTGACATTCGGGTCGCTTTCGTTGGACAATGAGGAACCCCGCGCACAACTTACGTAAAGTTGTGCATCCCGCATGCTCCGGACCTTGGTGCCTCCGAACTTACATTTTCCGAAGCCGAAATGAACCCCAAATGTTTCCTAAAATGTTCAAAATTAGAGTTCTTCATTTGACATTCGGGTTCCTTTCGTTGCACAATGAGAAACACCGCGCACAACTTACGCAAAGTTGTGCATCCCGCATGCTCCAAACCTTGGTGCTTCCGAACTTGCATTTTCCGAAGCCGAAATGAGCCGCAAATGTTTCCCAAACTATTCAAAATTGGAGTTTGACATTTGACATTCGGGTCCCTTTCGTTGCACAATGAGGAACCCCGCGCACAACTTATGCAAAGTTGTGCATCCCGCATCCTCCGAACCTTGGTGCCTCCGAACTTGCATTTTCCGAAGCCTAAATGATCCCCAAATGTTTCCATAACTATTCAAAATTGGAGTTCTACATTTGACATTCGGGTCCCTTTCGTTGCACAATGAGGAACCCCGCGCACAACTTACGCAAAGTTGTGCATCCCGCATGCTCCGAACCTTGGTGCCTCCGAACTTGCATTTTCCGAAGCCTAAATGATCCCCAAATGTTTCCCAAACTATTCAAAATTGCAGTTCTACATTTGACATTCGGGTCCCTTTCGTTGCACAATGAGGAACCCCGCGCACAACTTACGCAAAGTTGTGCATCCCGCATGCTCCGAACCTTGGTGCCTCCGAACTTGCATTTTCTGAAGCCGAAATGACCCTCAAATGTTTCCCAAACTACTCAAAAGTGGAGTTATACTTTTGACATTCGGGTCCCTTTCGTTGCACAATGAGGAACCCCGCGCACAACTTACGCAAAGTTGTGCATCCCGCATGCTCCGAACCTTGGTGGTTCCGAACTTGCATTTTCCGAAGCCGAAACGATCCGCAAATGTTTCCTAAATTATTCGAAATTGGAGTTGTACATTTGACATTCGGGTCCCTTTCGTTGCACAATGAGGAACCCCGCGCACAACTTATGCAAAGTTGTGCATCCCGCATGCTCCGAACCTTGGTGCCTCCGAACTTGCATTTTCCGAATCCTAAATTATCCCCAAATGTTTCCCAAACTATTCAAAATTGGAGTTCTACATCTGATATTCGGGTCCCTTTCGTTGCACAATGAGGAACCCCGCGCACAACTTACGCAAAGTTGTGCATCCCGCATGCTCCGAACCTTGGTGCCTCCGAACTTGCATTTTCCGAAGCCTAAATGATCCCCAAATGTTTCCCAAACTATTCAAAATTGCAGTTCTACATTTGACATTCGGGTCCCTTTCGTTGCACAATGAGGAACCCCGCGCACAACTTACGCAAAGTTGTGCATCCCGCATGCTCCGAACCTTGGTGCCTCCGAACTTGCATTTTCTGAAGCCGAAATGACCCTCAAATGTTTCCCAAACTACTCAAAAGTGGAGTTATACTTTTGACATTCGGGTCCCTTTCGTTGCACAATGAGGAACCCCGCGCACAACTTACGCAAAGTTGTGCATCCCGCATGCTCCGAACCTTGGTGGTTCCGAACTTGCATTTTCCGAAGCCGAAACGATCCGCAAATGATTCCTAAACTATTCAAAATTAGAGTTCTACATTTGACATTCGGGTCCCATTCGTTGCACAATGAGGAACCCTGCGCACAACTTACGCAAAGTTGTGCATCCCGCATGCTCCGAACCTTGGTGCCTCCGAACTTGCATTTTCTGAAGCCGAAATGACCCTCAAATGTTTCCCAAACTACTCAAAAGTGGAGTTATACTTTTGACATTCGGGTCCCTTTCGTTGCACAATGAAGAACCCCGCGCACAACTTACGCAAAGTTGTGCATCCCGCATGCTCCGAACCTTGGTGCTTTCGAACTTGCATTTTCCGAAGCCGAAATGATCCCCAAATGCTTCACAAACTATTCAAAATTGGAGTTCTACATTTGACATCCGGGTCCTTTTCGTTGCACAATGAGGAACCCTGCGCACAACTTATGCAAAGTTGTGCTCCGAACCTTGGTGCCTCCGAACTTGCATTTTCCGAAGCCTAAATGATCCCCAAATGTTCCCCAAACTATTCAAAATTGGAGTTCTACATTTGACATCCGAGTCCCTTTAGTTGCACAATGAGGAACCCCGCGCACAACTTATGTAAGGTTGTGCATCCCGTATGCTCCGAACCTTGGTGCTTCCGAACTTGCATTTTCTGAAGCCGAAATGATCCGGAAATGTTTCCCAAACTACTCAAAATTGGAGTTATACTTTTGACATTCGGGTCCCTTTCGTTGCACAATGAGGAACCCCGCGCACAACTTACGCAAAGTTGTGCATCCCGCATGCTCCGAACCTTGTTGCCTCCGAACTTGCATTTTCCGAAGCCGAAATGACCCCCAAATGTTTCCCAAACTACTCAAAATTGGAGTTCTACTTTTGACAGTCGGGTCCCTTTCGTTGCACAATGAGGAACCCCACGCACAACTTACGCAAAGTTGTGCATCCCGCATGCTCCGAACCTTGGTGCTTCCGAACTTGCATTTTCCGAAGCCGAAATGATCCGCAAATGTTTCCTAAATTATTCGAAATTGGAGTTGTACATTTGACATTCGGGTCCCTTTCGTTGCACAATGAGGAACCCCGCGCACAATTTATGCAAAGTTGTGCATCCCGCATGCTCCGAACCTTGGTGCCTCCGAACTTGCATTTTCCGAAGCCTAAATGATCCCCAAATGTTTCCCAAACTATTCAAAATTGGAGTTCTACATTTGATATTCGGGTCCCTTTCGTTGCACAATGAGGAACCCCCCGCACAACTTACGCAAAGTTGTGCATCCCGCATGCTCCGAACCTTGGTGCCTCCGAACTTGCATTTTCCGAAGCCGAAATGACCCCCAAATTTTTCCCAAACTACTCAAAATTGGAGTTATACTTTTGACATTCGAGTCCCTTTCTTTGCACAATGAGGAACCCCGCGCACAACTTACGCAAAGTTGTGCATCCCGCATGCTCCGAACCTTGGTGCTTCCGAACATGCATTTTCCGAAGCCGAAATGATCCCCAAATGCTTCGCAAACTATTCAAAATTGGAGTTCTACATTTGACATCCGGGTCCTTTTCGTTGCACAATGAGGAACCCTGCGCACAACTTATGCAAAGTTGTGCTCCGAACCTTGGTGCCTCCGAACTTGCATTTTCCGAAGCCTAAATGATCCCCAAATGTTCCCCAAACTATTCAAAATTGGAGTACTACATTTGACATCCGAGTCCCTTTCGTTGCACAATGAGGAACCCCGCGCACAACTTATGTAAGGTTGTGCATCCCGCATGCTCCGAACCTTGGTGCTTCCGAACTTGCATTTTCTGAAGCCGAAATGATCCGCAAATGTTTCCCAAACTATTCAAAATTGGAGTTCTACATTTGACATTCGGGTCCCTTTCGTTGCACAATGAGGAACCCCGCGCACAACTTACGCAATGTTGTGCATCCCGCATGCTCCGAACCTTGGTGCTTCCGAACTTGCATTTTTCGAAGCTTAAATGATCCTCAAATTTTTTCCCAAACTATTCAAAATTGGAGTTCTACATTTGACATTCGGGTCCCTTTCGTTGCACAATGAGGAACCCCGCGCACAGCTTACGCAAAGGTGTGTATCCCGCATGCTCCGAACCTTGGTGTTTCCGAACTTGCATTTTCCGAAGCCGAAATGATCCTCAAATGTTTCCCAATCTGTTCAAAATTGGAGTTCTACATTTGACATTCGTGTCCGTTTCGTTGCAGAATGAAGAACCTGATACGGGGACGGCAAGGAATAGATGATTCCTAAACCGAAAACGAATGGGGACGTCACTGAAAAGGGTGCGGAATGGAGTGACGCTCGGTATGGACGGAAAATATGTGGGGTAGGCGGCTGAATGATGAAAAGGAGGGGTTGAGATCAACCTCCACGGATACAGATGCACCACCGTGAAAGAAGACTCGGGTAGACTCGTTTGACCGTGGATACAAATACACCACCACGAACAAGACGAGGGCGAGGCACAACACGGAGGATACAGATACACCACCACCGGTTGGTACACTCTACTCAATCCGCACTTGGAAATCCACCAAATGAAGAACGAGGTTTGAAGGAGAATCCACTCACTTCGGATAAAAGACACTAAGTCTGATAAGGGTTTATAATTTGATTCAAAAGCCAATGTCCAAACGAGTACAAGGTGCCCATTATATAGGGAACACCTGAAGAAGAACTTAAATGCACGAAATGAACCTAGGCTAGATGCATGCAAGGCAAGATTCATGGACGGGCCATAAATGGCTTATTGGAAACGCAACAAAGTAAATGCAAAGCATGAATGACAAATGCATGAATGAGGAATGCGAATTGGTTCAGCTTCTTCAAGACTCTTGGCTTGGCCGACTCTTCGTTGCTCAGTCCCTGGTGATGTCAAGTCGCACCTCCTCGCAAGTCGCACACGTCAAGTCGATGACAAGTCGCAAGTCGCAAGTCGCAAGTCGCAAGTCGCATACGTCAAGTCGACGACAAGTCGCAAGTCGCAAGTCGCACACGTCAAGTCGCACGTCCTTGAGTCGCACTCGTCAAGTCGCACGCGAGTAAAGTGACGCCTCTCTTGCTGCGCGTCGACTGGGCTAAGTTGTCGTCCGTCTTTGTATCATCCTCCCCTTGTTGAAAAGAGTTTGTCCTCAAACTCTCGTCGTCGTCATCCTCCACAAATGGCATGAGGTCCTGGACGTTGAATGTGGCAGAAACTCCATAGTCACCTGGAAGATCAACTTTGTAGGCGTTGTCGTTGATGCGCTCGACGATCTTGAATGGTCCTTCTGCGCGTGGCATTAGCTTGTTCTTCCTCTTGCCTGGGAATCGATCCTTACGCAGATGAATCCAAACTAAGTCTCCTGGCTGAAATATCTTCACTCTTCTTCCGCGATTGGCTCTTTCTGTGTAACGTTGATTGGCCTTCTCGATCTGCGCTCGAGTCTTCTCATGGAGCAATCGCATCTCCTTAACGCGCTCCTCAGCATCTCGACTAACTGATCTCATATCGCTCGCAGGCATAAGTTCAACAGGGACTAAAGGATTGAGTCCGTAGACTACCTGGAAGGGTGATAACTTCGTTGTCGAACTTGGGGCTCGATTGTATGCGAATTCAGCGTGGGCAAGCTTGATGTCCCAATCCTTCTAGTTCTTCGAGACCAAGGTTCGAAGGATTGCAGCCATAGTGCGATTGACAACCTCCGTTTGTCCATCGGTTTGCGGATGATAAGCTGTGCTGAATACAAGCTTCGTTCCCAACTTGTGCCACAGTGTCTTCCAAAAGTAGCTTAGGAACTTCGTGTCGCAATCTGAAACGATCGACTTGGGTACTCCATGCAACCTTAGCACTTCTCGAAAGTATAAATCTGCTACGTTGGTCGCATCGTCCGTCTTCTGACACGGGATGAAGTGTGCCATCTTCGAAAATCGGTCGACCACTACCATGATCGAATCCTTTCTTCGTTGCGTTCTTGGCAACCCTAGTACAAAATCCATACTCACATGTTCCCATGGTCGCTCTGGGACGGGAATGGAGTGTACAGACCCTGAGGTTGGACACGGCTCTTCGCTTGCTGGCAAGTCGCACATCTCGCGATTAGTCCTCGCACTTGCTTCTCCATTCGAGGCCAATAGAAATCCTCTTGTAGCATTGCCAGTGTCTTGTCAACTCCAAAATGTCCAGCGATTCCTCCTCCATGGACTTCTCGTATAAGTAGCTCTCGCGTCGAACTCCTTGGAATGCATAGCTTAGAGTCGCGAAATAGGAATTCGTTCACCTGGTGGAATCGATCGATGGCTTGCTGGGCGCATTGGACGAAGATCGCTCCAAAATCTTCATCGTCCTTGTACAACTCCTTCAAATACCCAAATCCAATCAGCTTTGTCTCCATCGCAGATAGTAAAATCATTTTCCTCGAGAGAACATCTGCGACTACATTCTTCGCTCCTGGTTTGTGCTTCAAGACAAAGTTGAATGCTTGTAGAAACTCTACCCACTTCGCATGTCGGCGACTAAGCTTGTGCTGACCATTGATGTACTTGAGAGCTTCATGATCGGTGTGCAACACAAACTCTCTGGGCAGCAAGTAATGACTCCAGGTCTCGAGTACTCGAACAATTGCTAAGAACTCCTTGTCATACGTCGAGTAGTTCAATTTGGCGCCATTAAGCTTCTCGCTGAAATAAGCGATGGGTCTTCCTTCCTGCAGCAAAACTCCTCCAATTCCTACTCCCGATGCATCACATTCCACTTCGAACATCTTCGCAAAGTCGGGTAAAGCTAGAACTGGGGCTGCACTTAGACACTCCTTCAGTCGCTCGAAACTAGCTTGTGCGACTGGCATCCATTCGAATTTGTCTGCCTTCAAACATTCGGTGAGTGGGGCTGCGATTGAGCTAAATCCTTGAATGAACCTCCGATAGAACGACGCCAAGCCATGGAAGCTGCGAACGTCATGGAAACTCCTTGGAGACGGCCACTCCTTGATCGCTTCAATCTTGCTCTCGTCCACCTTAATTCCTTCTGCTGAGACGACAAATCCAAGAAATATTACACTCGGTTGGAAGAACTCACATTTCTTGAGATTTCCATATAGCTTTTCCTCCCGAAGTGTGTTGAACACAGCTCGCAAATGATTGATATGCTCCTTATTGCTCCGGCTGTAGACAAGAATATCGTCGAAGTAGACGACCACAAACTTCCCCATGAATGGTCGCAAGACATGGGTCATTAGTCGCATGAACGTGCTGGGCGCGTTTGACAATCCAAATGGCATCGCCAACCACTCGTACAACCCGTACTTAGTCTTGAAGGCTGTCTTCCACTCGTCGCCTTCTTTCATCCGGATCTGGTGATAACCACTTCGCAAATCCACTTTGGAAAACACCTGCGCTCCATGCAACTCATCCAACAATTCATCCAGTCGAGGGATAGGAAAGCGATACTTTACTGTGATTTTGTTGATCGCTCGACTGTCCATGCACATTCTCCATGTGCCATCCTTCTTCGGCACCAGTATGGCTGGAACCGAACATGGGCTCAAACTCTCTCGAACTGATCCCTTGTTGACAAGCTCGTCGACTTGCCTCTGCAACTCCTTTGCCTCCTCTGGGTTGCATCGATAGGCTGGTCTATTTGGTAGCGACGCCCCTGGAACCAAGTCGATTTGATGTTGGATGCTCCGCATCGGTGGTAATTCGACTGGTAGCTCCTCTGGAAATACGTCCTTGAACTCCTCAAGAATGGAAGCGGCCTGAGGATGGCTCGTCGCTTGACCTAGGGCGGATTCGACAAGAACCACAAAATAAGCCTTCTCACCTTCTTGAATCGCTCGAACTAGTTGAACTCCCTTGAGAGGCTGGTCGCTACGTCGATCCTGGGTCGCGATTGTAGGCTGACTAGTGAGGGGCATCAAAGTGACCTTCTTCTCTCCGATGTGGATGGAATACGTATTGCGATACCCGTCGTGTTGCGCGCGTCGATCAAACCGCCACGGTCTTCCCAATAGTAGGTGGCATGCATCCATGGGAATGACGTCGCAAGCGACTTCGTCCTGGTAGCTCTTCCCAATGGAAAATGGAACTCGCGCTCGCTGGGTGACTCGAACGTCACTCTCCTTGTTGAGCCATTGTAGACGGTAGGGATGTGGGTGCGCTTCGATGGGCAACTTCAGCTTTTCAACCATCGTTCTTGACACGGCATTGGTGCAGCTACCACTATCCACATTCACCAAACATATCTTTCCTGCGACTGTGCACCTAGTATGGAAGATGCTCTCCCTTTGACTTTCCTCTTTCGCAGGTGTCACACTTAAAGCCTTTCGGACGACCAACAGTTCTCCTTTGTCCAGATACTCCTCTATCTCTTCGGCATCCCAAACAGGGTCGACGTTCTCATCGAACTCTTCTTCTCCATCAGACGGCTCTCTAATGACAACGTTTCTTCTCGTTGGACACTCAGAAGCCATGTGTCCTATTCCTTGGCACTTGAAACATCGTCTAGCATTATCTCGCTCGTTCGACTTAACTTCTGGTCTGGTAGTCGATGAAGGAGTTTTTCTCGATGTCGTCAGTGGTGGCTTTGCCTGGGAGCTACTCCCCTTGTTGAAAGGCGAAGCCTTCACAAATGGGCGGATAGTCGCTCTCCTCGCTTGCTGCTGCTCCACCTTGTGCGCCAATGCTCGCACATCGTTGAAGCTCCAATATTGTTGTAGGTCAACCGCATCTGCGATTTGGGGCTTAAGTCCTCGAAGATACCTGGCAATGGTTTGCTCTGGGGCTTCTTGGACATCACATTGCAGCAATAGTCTCTCAAACTCCCATGTATACTCCGATACACTTGAGACTTGTTGTAGCGACTGCAATTTGAGGTAGAGATCTCGTCGATGATGCTCCGGTAGAAATCTCTTCGTCATGGCCCTCTTCATTTTTGACCACGTACGAATTTTATCACGCCCTTCCCTACGGCGCTGCTGGTTGGTGTTCTCCCACCACAAACTCGCGTACTTCTTCAATTTCAAGGCAGCCAGTTTCACCTTTCGATCCTCGGGCACTTCCTCGTATTCAAAGATGCGCTCCACGGTGTGCATCCAATCGATGAACTCGTTGGGGTCCAAGTTTCCTTCGAACTCCGGAATCTGAACACTCATCGTCGGGGCTCTCCTCTCCTGCCTACGATACTCCGGTGAAGAACCTCGTTGAGACTCCTCACGCCATGGGTTCTCCTCATCATCGCTCTCTATTCGACTGCGGGAAGTCGATGCATGGTGTGTCCGTAACGACTGTAGTTGCTGTTGAAGATCGGCTATCTGCTCCTCAAGCCGAGCAACTTGTGCTTCGTCTAGAGTCATACCGCGTTGAAATCTTCCGGCCATTGACAACCTCGTGCTCTGATACCAAGATGATACGGGGACGGCAAGGAATATATGATTCCTAAACCGAAAACGAATGGGGACGTCACTGAAAAGGGTGCGGAATGGAGTGACGCTCGGTATGGACGGAAAGTGTGTGGGGTAGGCGGCTGAATGATGAAAAGGAGGGGTTGAGATCAACCTCCACGGATACAGATGCACCACCGTGAAAGAAGACTCGGGTAGACTCGTTTGACCGTGGATACAGATACACCACCACGAACAAGACGAGGGCGAGGCACAACACGGAGGATACAGATACACCACCACCGGTTGGTACACTCTACTCAATCCGCACTTGGAAATCCACCAAATGATGAACGAGGTTTGAAGGAGAATCCACTCACTTCGGATAAAAGACACTAAGTCTGATAAGGGTTTATAATTTGATTCAAAAGCCAATGTCCAAATGAGTACAAGGTGCCCATTATATAGGGAACACCTGAAGAAGAACTTAAATGCACGAAATGAACCTAGGCTAGATGCATGCAAGGCAAGATTCATGGACGGGCCATAAATGGCTTATTGGAAACGCAACAAAGTAAATGCAAAGCATGAATGACAAATGCATGAATGAGGAATGCGAATTGGTTCAGCTTCTTCAAAACTCTTGGCTTGGCTGACTCTTCGTTGCTCAGTCGCTGGTAATGTCAAGTCGCACCTCCTCGGAAGTCGCACACGTCAAGTCGATGACAAGTCGCAAGTCGCAAGTCGCATACGTCAAGTCGACGACAAGTCGCAAGTCGCAAGTCGCATACGTCAAGTCGACGACAAGTCGCAAGTCGCAAGTCGCACACGTCAAGTCGCACGTCCTTGAGTCGCACTCGTCAAGTCGCACGCGAGTAAAGTGACGCCTCTCTTGCTGCGCGTCGACTGGGCTAAGTTGTCGTCCGTCTTTGTATCAGAACCCCTCGCACGACTTACGCAAAGTTGTGCATCCCGCACCATGGAGCATAAAAAGATCATGCTTCTACCATTGCCAGCACCAGCCACGTCAAGGCCATTGAAGGATGCTCAAAGTCAAATTCCAAAGCAATGTGAGTTGATGAAGGCTGTTCGAGGCAATGAGCACATGTACGTCTTGATGATCCTCGAGGAAAGCATGGAGGCAGAAGGAACTATGCACCCTCAAGTAAAGAGATTACTTCAGGAGTTCGAGGATGTGTTTTCGAAGGAGATGCCAGGAGGACTTCCACCATTGCGGAATATCCAGCATCAAATTGACCTCATTCCAAGGGTGACGCTTCCCAATAGACCAGCCTATCGCCGCATTCCCAAAGAAGCAAAGGAGCTGCAACGGCAAGTGTAAGAACTTATTAAAAAGGGGTTCGTGCGAGAAAGTCTCTGCCCATGTTCCGTTCCCACAATCCTCGTACCTAAGAAGGATGGTTCACGGAGAATGTACGTGGACGGGCGCTATCGACAAGACCACGGTCAAATACAGGTTTCCCATTCCTCATTTAGATGACTTGCTTGATGAGCTGTATGGCGCGTGTGTTTTCTCGAAGGTGAATTTGAGTAGTAGATATCACCAAATTCGTATGAAAGAAGGAGATGAATAGAAGACGGCGTTCAAGACCAAGTTCGGCTTGTATGAATGGCTTGTTATGCCCTTTGGCCTCTCGAACGCACTTAGCATTTTCATGAGATTGATTAACCAGGTGTTCCGACATTTCCTTGGCAAGTTCGTCGTTGTTTATTTTGACGACACTCTTGTGTATTGTTGCAGCGAAAATGAGCACTTAGAACATCTTTGACAGCTGTTCGCCAAGCTTCGAGAACAACACCTCTTTGGTAACATCAACAAATGTGAGTTCCTTGTCCCCAAACTTGTCTTCTTGGGGTACGTCATCTCCAAGGATGGAATCCAGGTTGACGAGAGCAACATTGAAGCGATCCGAGACTGGCCAATTCTGAAGACCACATGATGTTAGAAGTTTCCACGGTCTTACTTCATTCTACCGGCAGTTCATCAAAGGTTTCAGCACCATTGCCGCACCATTGACCGAATGTTTGAAGGGAACAACCTTTGAATGGACAGCAGAAGCCCAGACGAGTTTCGAAAACCTCAAGAGACGACTTTGCGAGGCACCGGTTTTAGCTCTTCCGAACTTCAAAAATATGTTTGAGGTGGAATGTGATGCTTCAGGGATTGGAATTTGAGGGGTCCTAATTCAAGAGAGTCGATCGATCGCCTACTTTAGTGAAAAGCTGAATGGATCGCGGCTGAACTATTCAACTTATGACAAGGAGTTTTTCGCAATAGTTCGAGCATTGGAGAATTGGGGTCACTATCTAATACCGCGAGAGTTTGTCCTTCATATAGACCACGAAGCTTTGAAGCACATAAATGGGCAGGTCAAGAAGCTCCACAAGCGACATGCGAAATGGGTGGAGTTCCTTCAAACATTCACATTTGTGCTGAAACACAAGTCTGGAGCAAAGAAAGTGGTTGCGGATGCCTTTTCAAGGGAAATGACGTTAATTAGTATGATGGAATCCTAGTTGATTGGATTTGAGGCACTGAAGGAGCTGTATGCCACCGATGTCGATTTCAAGGAGATTTACCACGAGTGTTTGACCAAGGTACTAGAGCATTACCATCTTTTCAATGGTTTTCTATTTCGAGGTCCAAGACTATGCAATCCTCGAAGTTCCGTTCGAGAGTTGCTGATTCGAGAAGTTCATGGAGAAGGGATTGCTGGCTATTTCGAAGTGTAGAAGACATTTGAAATGTTGCACAAACATTTCTATTGGCCAGGGATGAACAAAGCCGTCCAGGTGCTGGTTCGACGGTGTAGCATTTGCCAGCGAGCGAAAGAGTCATATCCTGCCACAAGGCCTCTACAGTCCTCTACTGGTGTCAGATCGTCCATGGGAGCACGTCAGCTTGGACTTCGTTCTTGGTTTGCTTCGAACGCAGCGACAAAAGGACTCCATAATGGTGGTTGTTGATCGATTCTCGAAGATGGCACATTTCATTCCTTGCAGGAGGACTGACGATGCCACTAATGTTGCGGATCTCTACTTTCGCGAAATTGTTCAGCTGCATGGTATTCCAATGACGATTGTATCTAATCGTGATACAATATTCCTGAGTTACTTCTGGAAGACATTGTGGCACAAGCTTGGGACGAAACTACTCTTTAGCACCACTTGTCACCCTCAGACTGATGGCCAAAAGGAGGTAGTTAATCGAACAATGGGAGCCATCTTTAGAACAATGGTGTTAAAGAGTCAGAAGGATTGGGACATCAAACTTGCCATGCTGAATTTGCATACAACCGAGCTTCTCACAACACTATGAAAGCATCTCCCTTTGAGGTAGTTTATGGTATTAACCCGCAGGTGCCTATTGAACTGTTACCGATGCCGAGCAGGGATGTCGTGAACTTGGATGTTGTCAAACGAGCCGAGGCAATGCTGAAACTCCACCAGCAGATTCGAGAAAATATAGAGAAGCAAAATGAAAGATACATGAAGAAGGCGAACCAGAGACGTAAAGAACAGATCTTCCAACCCGCTGATCTAGTGTGGATTCATCTTCATAAGGAAAGGGTTTCTACAAGATAAAAGAATAAACTCATGCCTCGAGCAGAATGACCTTTTCGTGTGGTGGAATGGATCAACAATAACGCCTACAAGATCGACTTCCTGGGGGAATACAGAGTTTTGGCAACTTTCAATGTTCAGGACCTAGCACCATACGAGGATGATGAAGACCCCTTACATTTGAGGACAAATCTTTTCCAACAAAGATGGAATGATGCACACTACAACCATATCGAAGAAGTTACAACCAAGGAGGAAGTTTTGGCCTATAATGTGCTGGAGTGGAGTGGACCAAGTAATGCTTCATTTGGGCAAGTCTGAAGCATTTTGGAGTAGTAAAGACCCCTACTTAAGACCCAGCCCATGTAAGGACGAAATTGAAGTATTAGAATCTTAAATGGAGTCATTTATGAAGATAGTGGGATGATGGTAGTGGGGGAATTGACTAGGGGTTAGTGGGGAGTGCATTTAGTGCAGTTTGTCTATAACTCTCTCTTCGAAGTCTTTTAAAGGGTTGTTTGCTGAAGGAGAAAGAGAGATCTTTTGGGAAGTTTAAACTTGAGTGGTTCTCTCTTTTCTCTGTATCACTTAGCCTAGAATCTAAGTGTGGTGAGTTAAGAGTTTTTTCGCAGCCTTTCATCCATGGTGGTGCCATTGCTGTATCCGGGTTCGAGGTTGTCCTATCCAGACCTTCTTCAGGTTCGTTCTTAATTTGTTTAGGTTCAAGTTTACTTTACTGAGTGTTTCCGCATCACTTAATCCCCACAATACAGAAGCCTTTTGTTTTCGTATCTAGCATTCCCATTTTTGAAAACACAACCTTTACTAGAACTCAATTGTACAACTCTCAATTACTTCGCCTACGCCCATTTACAAGCCTTCTTATAAGGGTTCATGACCTTTTACCAAACAGTACAACAATTCCAAAGGGTCGTGTCACTTGAATATGTAACCACCTTCTTATGCCTTTTGGGGTCGCACCCTTTCTTAATCTATGTGCCCCTTACAAGTGTGGCATCGCAGATAGACGTCCCTCTACCAAGAGAAACCTCTAATCCACCATTGGCTTGCTCGTGCCTCTTCACGATCATGCCCTATCATGAACTCTCCTCTTCTAGTCCACCTCCATCCATGCTCTCTTCACGAACATTGCTCATATGAATGCCCATGAGCATCCCTCAAGTGTCCGAGCCTGAGTATCCTGGTCACATTGCGCCTCGTGTCTAGCTTCATTGTCCAAGTACCGACAAGACTCTCCCTTGATTCGTCAAGTATCCACGAACGTACCGATGTTCGTTGTTGTCTATGCATTTCTAACCATGGACATTGTTCAAGCAACCTCGCTCAAGCATCAGTAGATGACGGGCGCCAATCCTCGTCTTGGCCCCGTGACAGCATCCATATTCACCTGTCCTCATATACCTCCTCGTACTCGATGATGCACTCTACTATGTACATCCAGCCAATGAATTTCTCCGGGTCTAGGTTCCCCTCGAACTCTGGAATCTTGACACTCATCGACTAGGCTCATCTTTCTTGTCAATGGTACGATGGTGGCAACTCTCTTCAGGTCTCTTCTCTCAACGAGTTCTCATTATCATTGTCCACATGACTATGGGGTGGCGAGACTCTAGTATTCCTTAGCTCTTGATGCTGGCATTGAAAATCCCCAATTTATCGCTCTAGACAAGCCACGTCTGCTTAATTCAAAGACTTGCCACACTGATATCTTTCGACCATCGACAAACGTGTCTTTTAGCAACCTTGAGCTCTAATACCAAGACGACGCGGGGATGGTACAAAAAAGGATGATGGGATGTGGTCGGAAGTGTATGTATGGGTAACGGTTAACAAAAATAAGGAACGTGATGCGGAAACACAAATTGTTGGGTAAGTTGAAAGATAGGTTGAGAAACGACCACCATAGACACAAATTTCACCATCGTGATAGAAGTCACTGGGAATGGTCGTCCATTCCACGGAACAACAATGCATCACTAAGAATAGTAATGAGAGTTAGCAACAACGCGGAGCATATAGATGCACCATCACTAGTTGAACCACTCTACTCAGATTACACTAGGAATCCACCGATTGAAGGACGAGGGTTGATGATCAAAGTATTCCAAAATCTCCAAAAAAACTTTGATTTAGATCAACTACAAGGCTCCCTTATATAGGTGTTGCCAATGAAAAAAAAATAAAAGATACTAAGGCACTTTTCAACCCACTAGATCATTCAAAAATATTCACAGAATCAAGTAAATATTCTAAAGATAACTTGTAAAAGGAAACAAAATATTCCTTTTCGAGACATCGTTCGCCTACATGGAGCACCGTCTTATGATAATATTAGAGATCTTGAAGCACATCGGGAGCTTTCTGGATTCTCAAATGTCCAACAAGTCATCCTCCATGCATCTTTTGAATAAGATGGATTTGAATGGAACTTCGAGGGATGCATAACTTAACTCAACGAAAAGGAAAGTCACCCGACAGATGATAATGCTCACTAAGCTTCGCCAAACAGTCCTTATATACCTT
>JAKZET010000259.1:0-23219 GCA_023653495.1 Melastoma candidum
ACACACACGCTCACTCACACCTGCGCACCCCATACACTATTATGTTCGAATCTCCCTGTCTTTTTCCACCGCTAGGACGCATTCCCCCCCCTTCTTGTCTCTTTTCTGTTAGTTATCCCCCTTCTCTTAACAACTTCATCCGTCTATTTAAGTGTTATCTCAATTTTGTCCTCGTCTCTTGGTTCCGCAAGCCTGATCCTTGTCGCACCTTGGAGCGGCCCAGCCTCGCCTTTTGGCTCTTTCCTCACTTCAGCTTCAAATGGCCTAGCATCTTCAGCTTCGACAACTTCCGACTCTTCTTCCTGTAATAATGCCACCACTTCAAGAACACCCTTGTCCTCGAGGGTGACATGAGGAAATCTTTGCTGAAGATCATACAAGTATTCCCATGTAGCCTCCTCCTCAGGGTAGTGTTGCCACTTAACCATCACTTATGTGGCAACTTTATGACCTCGGCGAACCATCTTTCGCTATAATATATACTCAGGAAGAACCACCACACTAGGATCTGCAACTGGCAATGTAAAACAGTGTGCTGCCCTTCCTACACATTTCTTCAAACGTGAGACATGGAATGTCGGGTGTATCATTAAATGGCCTGGAAGATCCAGCTTGTAGGCAACTTCACCTATTTTGTCCAACACTTTCTAAGGTCCATAATGTAGAGGGGCAAGCTTTATATTGCTTCTGTTATCTACTGATGTCTGCTTGTAAGTCTGTAACTTCACATAGACAAGATCACCCACCTGGAAGCTTCTCTCTGATCTCTTATTGTTTGTCATTTGTTGTATTCTATTCTGAGCGCTGTGCAGATTAAACCGAAGCAAAGTGACCTATCTTCCAATTCCCTAGCAACAACTTTGTTAATAGATGTTCCTTTGATATAAGAAAGATGAATGCGGTCAGCCATACGGCTGTGAATTCGTTCCGGTGGAGCATAGCCATAGAGAGCCTGGAAGGGTAACATTTGAATAGATGAATGAAAAGTGGTGTTGTACCACCACTCTGCTAAGGGCAACCATCTGTTCCAATTCGTAAGACAATTTGTAGTTGGTGATAGGTTTCGAGACATCTGTTCACCACCTCAGTTTAATCATTCGTCTAAACGTGATATGTTGTCGACAACTTCAGCTCAATATCTTGAAATAGAAAGAGATTATGCCAAAATTCACTCAAGAAAATAGCATCACGATAACTTACGATGGAATTGGGTAGCCCATGTAGTATGAAAACATAGCTTAGGAACAATTCAACCACTGTCATAATGGAAAAAGGGTGTTTTAAAGTCAAAAAATGAGCACTTACGATCAACCACAATCATAATTACTTTTTTTCCATGGGACTTTGGCAAACCAATGATGAAATCCATACTAATCTCTTCCCAAACTGCAGTTGGTATGGGTATGGGTTGATAAAGGCTTGGATATGCAGATGGATCATACTTACAGCTCTGGAAAGTGTCACATTTCTTAATGAATGCCCTAACATCTCTTTCCAAACCCTTCTAATAGCAAAAGCTAGCAGTTCACTTCGTGATTGCATGAATTCCTGAATGCCCACCTACTGAAGATACATGAAATATTCGGATGACGGTTTCTCGAAGGTCAGGTAGGTTCCTAATGACCAATTTTCCTTTCCTCTTCAGGAGGCCTTGCTTGAACTCAAATTTAGTTGGTTTGTTTGTAGAAATCTGCTAAATGATTGCTTCTAAAGCTTTATCTTGTGTCTTACTATCTTTAATTGCATCCAACAATGTACTCTCCTGCAAATTAATTACCATTACATCTCCCCCCTGTACTCGAGACAATGCATCTGCCACTACATTCTCTTTCCTTTTCTTATAACTAATTTCATAGTTGTACCCCACAATTTGGCCAGCCATTTAAATTGCATTTCAGTTAGCAATTTCTGCTCCAACAGGTTTTTAAACACTGGTAGTTAATTTTAATTACAAATCTTCGTCCCATAAGATAGTGTTTCCACTCGTCGACTGCATGAACAATAGACAAAAGCTCGTTCTCGTAAACTAAGAGGCCAATGTGTTTAGGAGCTAGAGCTTTATTAATAAAGGCATTAGAATGTCCCTGTTGCATTAGGACTGCACCTATACCGGTGGAACTCACATCCGTATCAACTCTCTGGAAAAATCTGGTAAAGCTAGAATAGTAGTGGAAATCATAGCTATTTTAAGCTGTAAGAAAGCTTCTTGAGCTTGAGGAGACCACCTGAATGATTCTTTCTTTCAATAATTGCGAGAAGGGCTTACTTACAAGTCCATATCCTCGCACAAACCGTTTATAATAATATCCTGTGAGCCCAAGGAAATTCCTTAGTTTCTTAACATTGGTTGGGACATGCCACTCTTGCACAACCTCAAGTTTCTTAGGATCCATTAAAACCCCTCCGTCTACTATAAAATGCCCAAGATACTCTACCTTTCTCTTGACAAAAAAACATACTATATAATTTACAAACAAGCAATTGTACTGTAACACCCTCAAAACTTCTACCAGGTGAGTCACATGAGTATCTAATATTGTGCTGTAAATGAATATATCATCAAAGAAGACAAGGACAAACTTCCTCAAGTACGGTCGAATACTTCGTACATCAAACTTTGAAACGTTGAAGGCACATTAGTTAAACCAAAAGGCATAACCAAGAATTTATAGTGCCCTTCATGTGTTTTGAAGCTTGCTTTTGGTATGTCGAATTCTCCATTCTGATATGGTGGTACCCCGACTCAAATCCAATTTAAAAAACCAACTAACTCCATGTAGCTCATCGAAAAGCTTCTCTATGATTAGAATGGGGAACTTGTCCTTGATTGTCCGTTTATTTAACCACCTATAGTCAACACATAACCTCCAAGAGCTATTCTTCTTTTTAACCAAGACTACGAATGAAGAGAACTGACTAGTATTGGGTCTGATTATTCCGGACTGCAGCATTTCAATTACCAACCTTTTTATGATGTCTTTCTGGGAACTAGAATATCTATAGGGCCCAAATTCAACCCTCGTGTTCCCTTAGGGAATGACGTTATCATGCTTTCTCCTTGGGGGAAGACCTGTTGGTTCTTCAAACACTTGAGCATAGTCAGTGAGTACCTGTGGTATCTGATTAGGTAATTTAGTCACCAGTTCTTCAATCCATAACTAATACATTTTGGGAATTATCAATCCTTCAAGTAAGTAGGTTTATGTTTTATTCTATTACTTCTTAAACCAGATAAGTTACTATTGATAACCTTAAAAGATATGCAAGAGTTAGCCAGTTGATCTGAAGTGTTTGCACCATAATTTCATTTTCTTTGCAGGCAGACTCATCATGAGAATGTGTAGATGGTAATATATGTTGTAAATGGCAAAGAAATATTATAAGACTTGAGCTGTTGCTGAAGATATCCATATCTATAAATGGAAAAACATGCTCATAGAAAACTACATTTCTAGACACAAAGTTTATAACCCTTAACTCCTGCTTGATAACCCAAAAAAACACACCTAAGAACTCTTAAATCAAACTTACTTAAAACTAAATACCTTTAGAGTCATATTCCTCAAAGAAGTCGATGAAAGTTTATTGATGATATGCACTAATGATAGGATAACTTCTCCCCAAAATGTGAGTCTTTTGAGGGAGATTATGATCCTATTTATAAAAAATCTTGTAGCAATTTAGCAAATATTGGATTTAGCAATTGCCCACATTCTTCTAATTATGGCGGTTACCTCTATATTTTTGCTCCATGCATAGTATTTTCTAGTAAAACTTTTAAAAGCAATTCTTATTCCCTTTCCAATTAAGTCCTCTTGATCGAGAAACTAATAATTTGACCGTAGAAAATTTATACATCTCAAGATTTTTATGTGTCAATAATATCGACAGAGTGTTTTATAAAACCAAATATATTTTATAGAACAAAACAAAAAGGAAATAAAAAAATAAAATACAACGCTTATAAAATATTCAAACATTAGCCGAATTAATGGAAAGTGCTACGAAATGGCCGACTGACTGTATTCACTTGTCTGAGGCTTCAAAACGATAAGTCTCAGACATGTTTTAATATGTATTTGGAGTTCAACGATGTCGACAACAACTTATTTCAAAACACAGCTTTATGATGTCATAAAAACACTATCCGATTTCATGCGCCTCAAAATGATAATAGTAGATTCATGGAACACAATTCCTTTCTCTTATGATCATGAGAAATGAGGGGAAATGCACTCGAATAGTCCCGATTTCCGCATCCATGATAACAGGCGCAGACGGAATCTTCGGTGCATTTTGAGCCGTAGATGTTTAGCAATATAAATTCTGGGCCACAGATCTCGGTGCCATCTGTGGATCAACGGTCCAGAATGCAGGCCCAAAGTGCATGAAGTCCAGTAAGGAGATACTTGTGGAAGCACACCAGAGGAAGGCTTGTGGATGAAGCAGTTACCAACCGACGGGCTACCAGAAGACGAGGGTCAACGAGGCGGTCAAGCGACAGTCAACTGAATGAATGGGGAAACTTTGCAGCGAAGGCTAGTGAGCGATCCGACAATCAATGGCTGTCATGAGAAGATTCCAAATATTCTCAAGACATGGAACGAAATTGTTGTCAAGATTAGTCAAATGGAAAGGAGATATTCAATGAAGACTGGCCAAGGACACGTAATATATGTATAATATTTCATTTCCGTATATATATAAGTATAGCTTAGTATAAATAGTTGTATTTAGGCATTGTACACACATCTCTCTACAGATGGATATATAGTCTTTTTATCTTTAAGCACTCAGGCGTTCAAGCATCCTGGCGTTCTTGTGATCTTATGCTCATGCGTTCTTGCTTCCTTCCGAAAGCATCGTCGATGGCATCCGTAATTGTTTCAGCTTAAGGGTGTCTGTCCGCCGCCTTCTCCCCTCTTTCTTCATTCATACGCCGACCACACATCAAACTTTCGAGTACCGGTTGCTCGTAGTGCCAGAGATTTCCGACGTGTTTGAATCCGACTTGTCCAGCGGTCACTTTCGGAGCGAACAGTAGAATCTGTCGAGCTTCTTCGTCCAGCACAAGTCATTGCATCTCTCCTAGTCGTCCCTGTCCCTCAATTTTCAAAAAGAAGGAACAACAACTTGCCAGAAATTTGAGCAATAAAAAGAACCACGGACGACGAATAAAGAGTACATGACACTCCATTAAACTGTGAAAGAGATGAGGAGAGAAACAAAGAATGATACTTGGGGTTTTGGAATGATTCCCATTGAAGGATCAGGATTTCTTTTTTTTTGGGGGGGGGGGGGGGGGGATTGATTTTCGATTTGAAGGTGTTAAATAAGGATGTGTTAAGATTGATGGAAGGGAAATCAATGGGCGAGTTTTTTTGTTTTCCTTTCTTATTCAATTCATAAAATATTACCATTTTTTTTAATTGGGGGGGGGGGGGGGGGGAGGGGGATTTTTGGGCCCATTTGATCAATTCAATTCAACTGACAACTCCCCTCGATGCACATAAACCTTAAAAGCCCCCTTTTCGATGCGACAAATTTTGATCAGCATCTATAAAAAAAAATGGGGTTTATATACGCATGTAGTCTGTCTGTATCATAATTACGATAGCTAGTAAAAGAAGAGTATTGTAAAAAATAGATGGCAATATTGTTATTGTTTCTACTGATGATGATGGCAAATTTGTTCCACTGAGAACGACAACACAAAGTGTAGTGAAGGGCAACGGCAACAACTTTGATCGTGTCGTATTTGCCTGCCGATCCAATACTTTCTTGTCGTATGAGTTAATCGTGTGTAGCCTTCTTTACCAAAAGGAAAATAAGATAAGAGTCGATACTTTAAAGGGAAGAATAAAGGAAAGAAAGGGAAACTCTAGTACTACATTTTCTCTTTATTTTTACAAGTGATAGCTGCTGATTGCATTTTATTAGTAAGGCATCATAAGTCTGTCGCTTCTCATCGGGAATCATTCATTCCAAAGGTTGGGGGCATCTCCACTTAATTCTTCGTGAATAAGCCAAAAAGTGGATTTCAGCAATCAGAGAGAGAGAGAGAGAGAGAGAGCATATATGATGGAAGCATCAGACTCGGTCCGATGATTTAATGCACGTCTAGAATCTTAGGGTATGATGCTATTTGACATCATTTGTTAAAAGGGACAACTTGCATCAATTGTCGTAAATATTTCATAGAATTTGAAAATCATCATTAAGAGTTAGAGAAGGGAAGGAGGTAAAATTCTCATTCGATCCTGTGAGTTTCCTTTCATAAGTCATCTTCATAGTTAGGAGGGTGGATAGAAGAAGTCTTAAATAACCAAGTATTTAACAGCGTTCTGAAAAATCGGATGATTTATACAATTCGAGGCATGAAGTAACTACACGATATAACTTAGGTAAGTAAACAGCGATATTAATTGTCTCATGACAACTTCGATGCATAGAAATGATTGCATCAATCATTCAAGCGGGTGGGGGGTGACCCATCTCTGTCGGATGGAAGAACGCCAAGAAATGGATTTCCCAGGAATTATGGCAGTTAATGAATGGAATCTCTGTTTTCTTATTTAAGGGTGAGCTGTGTGTGCTTGGTGGAGAGGCCGATTGAGTGAGATATATATATATATATATATATATATATATTTTTTATCTTTACATCAATTGTTGGCATGGCATTTTCCTTCTTACATACACATTTTTTTCACCCTTATCAAAAAAATACATAAAAATTTAATGTGGCTGGCAGTAGTAGTAGCGGATGGATGGATGGAATTCATGAGTGGAATTGGAAGAAGCTCTCTGTATGCCTGGTGCCCCCCAGCAGGGACAACACCGTGGCAGATATTTGCCTGGAACTAAGCCCAGCCTCTTCCATCTGATCCATTGGGGAACCATGCTCAATGTACCTATCTGGCAACATCATCCCCCTCCACTGCCACAAGTTTAAAAATAAAATAAACAACGTTACCGTAGTAATGTTTCCATTTCATTCGTGTCTGTTGTTCAACCAGTGTCTTTTTTGCGCATTGCATACCTTGAGAGGTCCATCGAGGAGTCCAGACAGGCTCAGGAAGTGGGAGACGTGAGACCCGAACCCCCCTATCGAGCCTTCCTCCACTGTTACCAGCACCTCGTGATGCCTCGCCAGCTGGGTTATCATCTCCCTGTCCAGTGGCTTGCAGAATCTCGCGTCCGCCACCGTCACGTATATCCCCTTGCTCCTTAGCATGTTTGCTGCCTCCACGCATTGCTGGACTATCGTCCCATATCCCAGGAGGGCCACCCTGGTCCCTTCCATCAGGATCCTCCCTTGCCTATCTGTAAGGTTGGAGGTTGGTAAGGTTTTTGTTTCGGTCGCAGGAGGCAAAAAAGACGGGGTCGTTTTCTTTAGGCTCACCTCAAGAGGGGTTCCTTTGCTGTTCAGAGGGAGAGGGACGCCAATCCCGTTTCCTCTCGGGAACCTGAAGCAGCTTGGCCGGTCATCGATGCATGCCGCAGTTGCCACCATGTGCATTAGCTCCGCCTCGTCAGAAGGAGCCATGACTACCATGTTGGGTAGGCAGGCCATGAAGGCGACGTCGAAGGCGCCACAATGGGTCGGTCCGTCGCCACCTACCAAGCCGGCTCTATCCATCGCAAAGCGGACCGGTAGTTTCTGCAAGTCTACGTCATGGACCACCTGCTACGACCAAATGTGACATTTCTTCTTCTGTTATTCATCGAAATCAGCACTATGAAATGAAAAGGCATACTGTACTACTGGATCCCACGTGCACACCTGATCGTATCCTCGTTGAAGGAAAGAGGAGTAGATGGCGCAAAACGGCTTGAGGCCCTCAGTGGCTAATCCGGCCGCGAATGTCACGGCGTGTTGCTCTGCAATCCCAACATCAAAGCATCTTTCGGGAAACTTTTCTGGAAATAGTTAAGGCCGGTGCCGCCTCCCATGGCCGCATGAATGGCCACGATCTTGTTATCCACCTCGGCTTCCTTGATCAAAGAGTCTACGAAGTACTGCGTGTAGGACAGTGTTGGGGACTTGGTCTTTAATTGTTTCCCATTTTTGGGGTCGAACTTCCCCACGCCTGAAAATCATTCGAGGTGTATCAAGGATGATGACTCGAATGTTTTGCTCATAGACAGTGTAGCCGGAAATAATCCTTACCATGCATTCGGTCGGCGGCTGCCTCCGCGGGAGGATAGCCTTTCCCTTTTTCTGTGACGATGTGGATTAAAACAGGGCCAGGGGCGGGCATTGCCTTAACTTTCTCGAAAATGCTGACGAGGTCCTCCACGTTATGCCCGTCGACCGGGCCTATGTAATAGAGCCCAAGCTCCTCGAACAGAGTGGAACCAGATGCACCGATCATTCCCTGGCGTACTCGTCGACTTTGGCAGCTACCTCATGCGTCTGTCCTCCGATTTGCTTCGTAATAGTCTGTTTACAAAAGCATGGTCAGTCTCCTCCTCGCTGGGCATGAGAACAATATGAGGAGATGCTGTTGCTCACCTTTGCGGCTTCTCGGAGCTTGCGGAAATTGGTGCTGGCTTGGAGTTTGGTCAGGGCGCTGCTGAGGGCTCCGACGGGAGTCGCTGGGCCGTCCAGGGTGGCGGTGGGCAATGAAACCTGCTTGTTGTCATTCAACACGACTATCAAGTTCGTATCGAGGTACCCGGCATTGTTCATGGCCTCGTATGCCTGGCCGGCAGTCATGGCGCCGTCTCCAATGATGGAGATCACATTGTTTGTCTTCCCTAGAAGATCCCTCCCAACAGCCATCCCTACAAAACCAATTTCCACCTCAAGATTGTCAAACTCGCGGAGAAACAGAGAGAGGGAGAAGTAGAGCACATTCCGACACCACACACCTAGACCGGCAGAAATGCTCGTGGAGCTATGTCCGGCACCGAACGCATCATACACACTCTCATCCCTCTTGGAAACCCAGCTAGGCCTGAGGTTTGCTTAATGGTGTGCATCTTAGACCTCCGCCCGGTTAGAATCTTGTGAGGGTATGCCTGCACGATTCCATCGATTGTCGGGATGTAAAAAGAAATTCAATAGTAACCATTTCCATGGGAACAAAACCCCTCATAGTCGTCACTGGAACACTCACCTGATGGCCGACGTCCCATATAACCTTGTCTTCCGGGGCGTTAAAAACATGATGGATAGCGACGGTGAGCTCAACACTCCCAAGCTCGAACCCAAATGGCCGCCCGTCTGCGAAACCGTGTACAGAGTCTCTTCCCTTAACTCTGCAGCGAGTTGCTCCAGATCCTAAACAAAACGAAGCCTCCGTCGTTGATCCTGTCGAAACCTTTTTCACATATAACACGGGGTGCAGTGCACCGGTCAGCACTTACCTGGATCCCGAGATTCTTCATGTGAGCAGGGTAGTTGACGGTGTCCAACAACGGTGTGGGGGGCTTCTCCACAGAGTAACCAACCTTCCGCCCAGGGTACATCTCCCTCCACTGTGCCACCTTCTCTTCCTCGCCCCCGGGAGGACACCCAGCCGAGGCTCTCACGCGTGACCGAAAAATGGAAACCGGCATCTAAGAGACAGAGGGAAGGGTTCAGTTGTCACTCAGTTACCGGAAGAGCATGAGAATCAAGGAACGGGGATTAAACATCCAAAAGAAGGCGAAGTCATGGATCCTTACGGGAAGGGAGGAGAGGCGGGGGAGGTTGCGGGATCCTGGGAGGAGGGAGCGGGCGGTGGCCGTGGGGCGCAGGGAGGAGGAGGAGGAAGAAGAGGGGAGTGCCATCACGGGGAAACTAGAGCTTGAACTTTGAGAAGAGAAAGAAAAGGAAGGGATTTATGGCTTTTTGTTTGGAAGTTGATGAGGAAGAAGGAGAAGTTACTTCACATTTAAAACTAAAATTTCGTTTCTAAAAAAACTTAGAATCGATATATTACTCCATTTAGGAGTGACTTCGTATAAAGAAAATATATATTACCTTGTTTTTTTTTTTCAATTTTAACGGCGGTCGGTCGTGTTGGAATTTTGTCCTTCTTCCTTTCTTTTGGACGTAACGAGGAGGCCGTAATTCCCGAGGGAGCACAAAAATAGATGCGCCCCCACCCCCACCCCCAACATCCATCAATACTATAAAATTTCTTAATTATTTTTTATCATACACCAAGGACCGACTTGGTAATCAACAAAACACGTTACTCTGAAATTTTCTTGGTCGCCTATTAGTATTTGTGCTTCTTGTTGGGGTTTGTTGACATGGCAAATAATTTTTGGCCTGGGCTTAGAACAGAAACCCAGTAATCCCTCAAGTCACACTCTGAGTCGGCCCAAGATACAGTCGTCTAGGCCGACTCACAACGAAGTCGATTAGGCCGACTCATGACGAAGTCGACTAGGTCGATTTATGACGAAGTCGACTAGGTCGACTTATGACGAGTCGACTAGGTCGACTTATGAACGGGGTCGACTAGGTCGACTCACAACGAAGAGGTATGGTAATCAAAGTCAACCAAGATAGCTAAGTCTACTAGTAGGATGAAGTCGACGGAATTCTGGATAAGTCGATCAAGTCGGTCGTAGTCCGTAAAGATCAGTCAAGTCGACAAGGTTGGAGTAAATTTATTCATTTTCAATCACGTTTGTTAAGGATCGTAACTGATCCTAATATCCAGGAACGTGATCCCATATATCAAGGAGGTTGTTGAGACACTCCCATGATATTAGGAATCACGATCTATAACACGATCTGCAACACGATCTATCTGTTATGTGTTGATCACGTACAAGTCCTCTATAAATAGCAGAGGAATTTTTCAAGACAAGACACGACCATACACAGCCAAAGCCCTGAAGTTTGTTCGTCAACCTTAGGAAATTGGATACCTTGACCCGGTTTATAGGTCAACTCCCCTTCCACCGGCAGAGTGAGCTCGTAGGGCCTTTGCCGTCAACCCCCGCCAGCGACACCACTGACGGAGTGAGTTCGTAGGGCCTTCGTCACAACTTCCCGCCAGCGACCGCCATCGACGGAGCGAGCTTCCAAGGCCTTCGTCACCAGTTCTCCGCCGTCACAGGATTCCACATCGTTGTCACCACTCGCCCCTTTTTCATTTTTGATGGCTGTAAGCCCTTGTTCTTAATTCGTTAAGATTGTAAGGCTTCCATTCTATTTCAAATAAAATTGTGCATCTTCTTACTGGCGACCACAACTCAATTCCTGTGAGTCCTTTGCCAAATATTTCCGACGTGATCCGTTCTATAGGCGAACACGTTTTTGGCGACCACAGTGGGAAAAGAAGGAAAAAAAATCTTAGTCTCAAATGCCGAGAAATACTCGAAGTACTACTGGCCGTGAGTCTCAGAATCCCTTAGATGGGGAAGACCAGGAACTCCCTCCGGGAATGAACTTGGAGGCGCCAGCCCTAGGAGGCCAGGCAGCTACGAACCAGTCCGCTTTTGATTCGCATACCCCGTCCGAATTTATTTCGAGACTGGAGTTCCACAAGGAATTGGGGGATGTGCGTCAGGAGTTGACTGATATGAAGGGTATTCTAATGGATGTCCAAACTCTAATAGGGCGTCTTTCTGACCCGCGAGACGAGGAAAGAGTGAGACCTCGTATGAGAGAGGCCCCCTTTAGGGAGCCTACGTTCATGGCAGACGCTCGTCGGACTGCTCAAGGGCCACGTAACGTGACTTTCGAGCAATCTGAGATAAGGACGAATGCTCTCTTTGAACCCGGGAATCTGGTTTCCCCTGGTCGACCCTCTTCTTCACGTAGTCGACCAGCGAATACGTATTGGAATGAGGCAGAGGACTTCCAAGAGGAAACAGATCAGGGGGAGGATTTTATTCCGGCTCGTCGCCCTGGAAAAGAGCCAATGGTCGATGCAGTTGGAGGTCCCTATGAGCCTGGACCCCGGAGTGGTAATCATCGTGAGGAGCCTTCATTTTATGTAAGGGACCCAACGAGCCAGACAATGGGAGAAAGACCTCCGTATAGCCCGTTAAGGCCAACTCGACTCGCAGGGCAGGGGCCTATAGGCGGTGTACCCCCAGACTTAAGAGATGCCATAACTCAGGTTATAGAGCAAGTCGTCCCCGGAATAGCTCGGCGAGATGACACCTGTTTATACAGGCCTCCTTATCCTGCGTACATTGATAGGGATTTCCCTTTACCTAAGGGTTATAGGGTGCCCGACTTCACTCGCTTCTCGGGCGAAGATGAAATGACTCCACTTGAGCATATTGCTCGCTTCACTCATCAACTTGGCGAGGCGGCCGGGAATGACTTCTGGAAACTAAAGCTCTTCCCGAATTCATTAACCGGGGATGCCTTTACCTGGTATGCAGGTTTGCCGTCGGGGTCAGTAGCTTTATGGACTCAGATGCAGTCCATGTTTGTTAAAACCTTTGCTCGACTTGATACCCCCATGTCGATGTTTAAGGTTATGCGCCTTAGGCAGGCTAATGGGGAACACCCGGGGCAGTTTTTAATGAAACTTAGAAAGGCCTTATTACGGTGTAGGCCTCCCATACCGGAGAAAGACCAGTTGCTCCTCGCATTAAATGCGTTGTCCATTCCTTTCCAGAAAAAGCTTCAAGGGGAGCGCTTTGCCGATTTATATGATTTGGCAAGGAGAGCCACTGAGTACTATCAGCTCCTAACAGAAGAGGCCAAGCTGACTCGAGCCTACCAAGTTAATACTTATGAAGTCGACGTGGCCGAGTTTGTTAAGGGAGAGTCGACTATATGTGACCTCTTGACTAGGAAAAATTCTAAAGCCAAAGCCTCCCAGAAAAATGCCGAGGAAAGGAAATACTCCTTCGACACAGATAAAGTCGACGCCATTTTTGACTGGCTTTATCAAAAGAAAAGGATCAGGCTTAAGCCTGGTCATCGAGTCCCTCAGACAGAAAGGGAAAAAAGTAGGAATTACTGCAAGTGGCATGGTTCCTTCACCCATACTACCAAGGACTGCCTGTCCTTTAGAAATATAATTCAGGATTTAATAGAGTCTAAAGAGCTCTGTTTTCCTGAAGTCGATGAAGTCGCCATGGTGGATGATAATCCATTTGGCGACGAAGTCGCCATTCATACATTTGATATATTTGACACTGAGGTTAACCTTGTAGAAGTCATTAACGACTCTGATATACCCTCGCAGGATTTGCAAGCAACCGGCGAGACCTTGGTGGCTAATGCCCTGATGAAGCGACTGGCTGAGCGTGGGGTTGTCATCCTGCCTAAGGGAAGGGACAAGTGGCTTTGCCACTGGCACCTGAACGACACTCACACGACGGACCAATGCCACACATTTAAGAAGTACCTGTTGGATAGTAAGGCAGAAGACTGGTATGACTTGACCCCTTTCGAGGAAGCAGCAATGTCGTTGACTGCCCCCCGAGGACCTTCTCACGTCCTCAAAAGTCCTCCTAGTGTGGATCGCCGACTGGCTTCGCGAGGAGGAAGAGGAGTTTCCCAGGGGCATGGGGGGACAGCCGCCCGGGGTACAGAACGCCCGGCACGGCGACTTGAGTTTTTGGACTCGTCTGGCCAGAGAGTCGTCAAGCAGGGGTACACTAGGACTACCCCTGTCAAGGAGATAAGACCTGTGGAAGAGCATAAGGGAGTAGACCGACCCCAACAGGCTGCAAGTCGCAGGCCTCGATATGCGTCACAGACAGTCGACCCCCAGGAATTGCGGAGAGGACCTCCTATCGCCCAATTCTTGGACGAGAAGCTACTGTGCCAGAAATGCAAGCTGATTGCCCATAATCGGATACTTATTACCCAGCTCTGCACAGCATGCTGCGTCAACTACTTCTTGCGGCTGGTCGACTTGTCCGCAAAAGGGGAGATGCTGGTGAAAGCGGTCCGCCCCGAGGGTACAGGTAATTCAAACCCTAGCAAACCTTCCTCAAATAGACCAGAAAGTACTCCAGTGCAGGTGGGATATGACCCAGTCGACGGCAGATTCGTGGAGGTACGCCGACTCCTTTTTGGTTCTAAGAAACCAAGATTCGTCAAGGCCCTTAACCCTTCGTCTCAATGGCAGAAGGTGGAAAGGAAGGTTGCACCCCCTTTAAGGGCTCAAAAGAGAAAGGAAAGGCGCCTAATTCACGCCCAAAAAAGACCTAGGATGACCCCTGCGATGCCACCCTCGGAAGGGGACCAAGCCGCAGGGGAACAAGTCGCGGAGGCTGAACGGGTCGAGTCTACTGATTACTCAGAAAACCCGGGCTCAAGCTTCGACTACACTCCTCTACGAGGAGACAGGCCCTGCGACTTCGACGCAGAGCAAGGGCTCCTTGTGAGCTGTAACGCCCTCACCTTTCCTGCGGAGTTCGCCTGCAACGACAAGTCGGAGGCGCCGAAAGGTAAAACCCTGGACTCTAAGGTCACTTCTTATCCATCTGGCTTCCCTCTGCACTGGCTGAGGAAACCATCGGATCGCATGAAACAGCACATGCACTCATTATACATCGCAGCCACCTTTGACGGTGTTTTGGTGGGTCGAGTCTTAATAGACAACGGCGCCACCGTCAATGTTCTCCCACTTACCAAGTTTAGACTGCTTGAGTACAAGCCTAGCGAGTTGGTACGAACCGATGTGGCTGTAAGCGGCTTTAACGGGAGAAAGTCCGAATGCCTGGGGATATGCTCTGTGCATTTAGGCGTTGGAAGACACGAGCAGGAAACTGCTTTTTTCGTAATCGACATAGCCCCTTCGTTTAATGCACTTTTGGGGCGCGATTGGCTTCACAAAGCCGCTGCGATCCCATCGACTTTGCATAGGGAGTTGATTTTATGGCTTGACTCTGAAATAGAGACTATCAGGGCTGATGAATACTCCTGTTGTGACAAGGGCATTTTACATGCAGAAACATGCAAGACGATTAAGGACCTCACCCTGGATCAACGCTACAAGCTAGGAGACCCTACTGTCGGACCCCTAGGTGAACCCTCCGGGAAGTTCGACTTCATTGTGAGCTATGGCACCTCTCACCCCAAGCCTGATGAGGGATCAATCGTGCCGACAGGATGGGGGGCCCGACTTCACGGACAAGGACATAGATGAGGTCCTGCAGGAAGTAGTCCCGACCAGAGATGGAGGCGAGACAGACAACAGTCCTAATGGCGACAAGGGGGAGGCGCCTAAGAGCCAGGAAAGTGCTGCGACGGAGTTGGAGCCCGATAGACTCCTGCACGAAGGGTTGTATGGACAGTGACGAAGGAAGAGGCTATGCAGTCGCTGATATCCTCCAGCGACTACAGGAGTATGCTAGGCAGTCTAGGAAATTAGGTTGCCAAATAAGCAATGTAAATGCTGAGGCTAGCTTATCTAAGTCCATTGATACCGACTTAGGCGGTGTCCAGGGTCGCGAGTCACTTATGATGCCATGTGACCCGCTTGTAAGTATCAATTTAGGCGATGAATCTAGCCCTCGGATCGTTTTCGTTAGTTCTTCAATGAATAAAGAACTTTTCGATTCTATTAAAGCTACCCTTGAAGAATTCAAGGACTGTTTCGCCTGGGACTATACTGAAATGCCTGGCCTAGATCGCCGACTTGTAGAACATAAGTTGCCAATCAAAGCAGGAGTTAAACCAGTCCAACAGGCACCAAGGAGAATGACTCATGAAGTCACTCAGGCAGTATTCGAAGAAGTCAAGAAGCTCTTTAAAGCTGGGTATATAAGAACATCGAGATACACCGAGTGGATATCCAGCATAGTCCCTGTCATAGAAAAGAATGGCAAGATTAGAGTCTGCATCGACTTCAGAGACCTAAATCGTGCTACTCCGAAGGATGAATATCCCATGCCCATTGCAGACGACTTAGTCGATAAGACTGCAGGGCACCAAATTATATCATTCATGGATGGTTTCTCAGGATATAACCAAATTTTCTTGGCTGAGGAAGATATCCATAAAACCGCATTCAGATGTCCCTTAGGCATTTTCGAATGGGTAGTCATGCCGTTTGGACTAAAAAACGCTGGTGCAACCTACCAACGAGCCATGAACGCCATTTTTGATGCTTCGATTGCCGACACAGTCGAGGTATACATAGATGATATAGTGGTCAAATCAAAAGACGAGAGGTCGCATGTTAATGATCTTAGGAAAGCTTTCATCCAAATGAGAAAGCATCAGCTCAAACTAAACCCTCTCAAATGTGCTTTTGGAGTAAGAGCAGGACATTTCTTAGGGTTCCTAGTTCATCAACGTGGCATAGAAGTTGACCAGAACAAAGTGAACGCCATTCAAAGATTGAACCCTCCGAGTAATAAGAAGCAGTTACAGGCTTTCTTAGGAAGGGTCAATTATCTCAGGCGATTTATTGGTAACGTCGCTGGACGAACAGAAGTCTTCTCGACTTTACTAAAGGCAAAGGGAAACTTTGTGTGGGGCGACGAACACCAGAAAGCATTTGAAGGCTTAAAGGAGTATTCAATGAAGCCGCCTGTACTTGCCCCTCCTCGGGTAGGAAAGCCTTATCTGCTTTATGTGGCAGCGACTGAATCAGTCATCGGAGCCATGTTAGCCCAAGAGGCGGAAGACAAAACTGAGAGAGCGGTCTACTATTTGTCAAGACAACTAACCGCTACAGAAAAGCGCTATACAATTAAGGAGAAGTTATGCCTGTCAGTCTTTTATACTGTTACTAAGCTAAGACAATATATTGGATCCCAAGAGGTTCATGTCGTTACCAAGTCTCCAGTCATAAAGTACTTTTTCGAAAGTCCCCTACTGACTGGGAGAATTAGTAAATTGAGTTTAGTGTTATCCGCGTATGATCTACGATTCAAATCCCAATAATCGGTGAAAGGACAGGCTCTAGCCGATTTCTTGGTGAGTCACGATCCATCTGTATCGATTGACCAAGAAGAATCCCTTGAAGACGTCTGGCAGGGTTGGTTTGACGGATCTTCGGTGAAATCCGGCGTAGGTATAGGCCTTCGTATACTCTCGCCACTAGGGAAAGATGTTCGTCTAGCGTACCGCTTGACGGCAGATCACACCAACAATGCGACTGAATATGAAGCTTTGATCACGCTCCTGAAGGAACTATTAACCCTGGGAGCCAAGAAAGCCACAGTGATGGGGGACTCTCAACTGGTGATTAACCAGATGAATGGTACTTCTATATGCCAAGAGAAACTCACACCCTATCATCAAGTCGCCCGCAAACTGGTCGAGCGATTTGAAGCGATCACTTTCTTCTTTGTAGGTCGAGGGGAACATACCATCGCTAATGACTTAGCCCAAAAGGCTTCAGGATACAAGGCCAAAAGAGGAAACGATTGTATCCCAGAAATAGTTTCCCACCTAGCTCCCCAAGGCGACGCGTTCACCCTGGACATAATGACAAGCGATAAGGATTGGAGGAGGCCAATCACCGACTTCCTTTCCGACCCAACACAAAAGGCGAGCCAAAGAATTAAGACTCAGGCTTTGTCGTACACCCTTATAGATGGGGTACTTTACAGAAAGACCAAGGAAGGAGTCCTATTAAGGTGTGTCGACTTAGACGAAGCGACCCCAATTATGTGAGAGACTCATCGGGGGTTATGCGGATCTCACCAATCTGGTACCAAAATGTCTTGGACTATCCAAAGACATGGTTTTTACTGGCCATCAATGCTAAAGAACTGCATAGAAATGGCTAGGGGATGCCAAGAGTGCCAAAAACATGGTCCGGTGACAAGGGCCCCAGCGTTCGACTTAGTCTCAGTCATCAAGCCTTGGCCATTTAGGTCTTGGGCTTTAGATATAATCGGGGAAATCCATCCGCACTCAAGTAAAGGTGACGCCTATATTCTAGTCGCCACCGATTATTTTACTAAATGGGTCGAGGCTCAGGTTTATAAGAAGATCGATCATAAAGAAGTGATCGATTTTCTCAAATCATCCATCATCTATAGATTTGGAATTCCCCAGAATATTGTAGTGGACAATGGGACCGCTTTCAATAATGAGAAAATGCGAGAATTCGCTACGGAGTTTGGTTTCTCAATCACCAACTCAACACCTTATTATCCTCAGGCGAATGGACAGGCTGAAGCTACCAATAAACTCATAAAGAACAATATTCAGAAAATGGTTGGTGCAAATCCAAGAGGATGGCACAAACTATTGCAAGACACTTTGTGGGCTTTAAGGGTTACCAAGAGAGAAAGCACAGGGGAAACCCCTTTTTCACTAGTATATGGGCAAGATGCCGTCCTACCTATTGAGGTTCGATACAAGTCGCTCAGGGTGACTCACCCTGATTTACAAGACGAGGCAATGTACCTCGCTTTGGAAGAATTAGAAAAGAAGCGACTTGATGTAATAGACCGACTCGAGGTGCATAAACAAAGGATTGCTAGGCATTATAACAAAAGGGTTGTCCATAAGCACTTTAAAGTGGGCGACTTGGTTTGGAAGATGGTGCTACCCCTTAAATCGAAAGACCAAGTTTTGGGTAAATGGTCCCCTAATTGGGAAGGTCCATATGAGGTATGTGAAACATACTCATCTAATAGTTATCGGCTTATGACGAGAAGTGGGATCAGACATCCATTAAAGGTTAATGGTAAATATCTCAAACCCTATTGCGCGACTATCTGGGAAGCTCACCATAAAATCCTAAAACAAAAGACTCCATTAATTTGGGAAGTGCTTAATTCCTAAAGAAATCGCGCTAGGCTCCAGCAACGCTGTCTGGAAGAATGAATTGTGCGTAGTGGGCAGAAATTCATTTGAGACACAATGCACTGGGTTTATTGAGTAAAACAAAAACAATGGGATTGCATTGTTCTATGATTACAAATCTAATTTCCACAACCCGCCAACTTCTCTGAAATCGAGGACAAGGGATTCACGAGCTCGTCGCTTCGCGTTCAACTTGTTTCGCTGGGCATAAAGGTCGACGACCTTTTCTCTATCTTTCTCAGCATTGGCCTCCAGCTCCTCGATTTCTTGAGTATTGATCGACGCAAGCTGCTGAGTCAGGTCATTCTTGAGGTTCGTATGGAACTCTATTTGTCTCTCTGCCTCGGTCAGCTTCTCTTCCACGTCGACCAAACGTTGGCGGGCGTCCTGCGCAGCTTTAGAGGCCTGCCCTCGAGCTTCATTAATCGACTGAATCTTCGAGTCGGTCGATTCCAAGATGCGCAGGTCGGCGTCGTAATCCCTCCAGCGGGTCCAGTACGTCGACCTGAAGCTCTTGCAGGCCCCCAATATTTCGTCCGTGACCCGAGGGGATGCCTCGATTCTCTTTAACAGCTTCTGCATCCTCCTAAATTCGTTGACACCTAAGGGGTCGATGAGCAGAAGTTGGCAAAGTTCTTCGATATCCCCGTGAAGCTTCTCCCACGGGTCTTTGGTTGACCTAGAAGTCGCTCCAGCAGGATCCTGAAGAATAAGAGGCAAAATATTGTTAAACCATACCCTAAAAGGCCAACGACCTCGTGCGATCAAGTACTTACCTCTGGAGGCAATATATCCTCAGAGCTCTCGTCCGAAGAAGAGGGGGGAGTAGGAACCTTTTGTCGGCCAGCAGGCACCTTCACCCTCTTCGGACGAGCCTATAAGGAAGGATACAAGAACCCCAGTTAAAATCGCAATGATAATACTATGTTCTGTTTAAAACAAGAACACATACCATCGCTGGTGTAGGAGTTTGGACTGGAGGAGAAGGAATAGCCTGGTTTTCCTCCTCACGAGTCGACCGAGTCGGTGGGTCGACCAGGATCGCGACATCCAGAACAGCCTGTTCTTCTTGCACCAAGGCCTCAGGGATGTGCTGTTCCTGAAGCAGAGTATGACGTAGAACCAAAAGTTCATATATGAACTAAAGTAATGATACACCAACTTAGAATTAAACCCACCTTGGCGACTGAAGCCTTTGAACTTTTGCCCAAGGCATGGGAGATAAGCTGGTGGTCATCCTCATCTGAGGCCTCTCCCTAGACAATATAGTATGGGTCAGATATGAAAACTCAAAACAAAACTGGAGTCATCAGAGTCATACCTCTGCGGCCGGCCTTTGTGAAGCGTCGACTACAGCTGAAGACACTGGCACCGCAGCTGGTGCCTTGGTAGATGAGGTCGCCGCTGAAGCGGTTGGCGACCTGGATGGGGTCGCCGCTGCTGCAGTTGGCGACCTGGATGGGGTCGCCGCTGCTGTAGTTGGCGACCTGGACGAGGTCGCCGCTGCAACAGCTGGCGACCTGGATGGGGTCGCCGCTGCAGTAACTGGCGACCTATGAGAGGAAGTCGCCACCTTCACCAGTCTCTTCCTCTGAGACAGAGGCATCTCTTCAAGATCTTCTTCCTCGGCCGCCTTGCGCTTCGGAGCGTTTTTAGATCGAGCCTTAGAGGGATTACCTGTGACTATTTCCCTGGAGCTCGCAACTTTAGTCTTCCCCTTGCTGGTCGACTTGAGTCTAGAAGGAGCAGGGGCAAGGGGGGCTTTAGGCTTGGATTTTCCAGGGGCACGAGGAAGCAATGATCCTGAAAAGGTGAAACACTTATGATTAATATTAAGAACCCAATACTCTTAAAACAAAGCTAAGTCCTTACCTTTTGCTTTAATATGCGCGTCATCGGTGTAAAAATCAGACTCCTTGGAGACCTCCAAGAAATGCATCAAGGCCCGCAGCTCTTCGTATGTAGCCGACCACAGCGCGGTGAAGAACTGTGTGGCAAAACAGGCAGAAGTATCAGATGGGAATTCCATCTGGGAGAGCTGCGTCTTTTGATTGAGCAAGTCGAGGGTCTTCGAGTCGATCGACTTGCACGCAATCCTCTTCATCCTGTCCCCGTATAAGCCGCCGGCAGGGTCGGCGAGTGGGAGTTCTACACTTTGAATAAACCCAAACTGCCTTGCACACAGTTGAGGGTTATAGACTTCAAAGGTCAGGTAGCCGTCGAAAATAACTGGCAAATCTCTGCGGGTCAAAACTCCATTCCAGAAGCCACGAGCAGCTTGAGGATTGATTTCCTGAGCAAGTGTCTTGCCGCCTGGAAAGGGTAACCAGCCGCGTCGATCTACCCTGCCGAAGTCGACTATGTGCTTTAGGTGGCCAGTGATCGATGTCATAAGCCATTGATCCTTACGCTGGCAGCACTGATCTAGGATGGTCTCCCCGTAATAGGAGGATTCGAGGGGCGAAGAAGGGCCCTTGAACCCAGTCAATCCCGGCATCCACATGGCCAACCAGAGATGAACTAGCCAGAGCAACCCTCCTGCTGGATGTTTTGGAAATGGCTTGATTTGAGACGTCGCTCTGTCCAGATCATGATAAAGAAGACCCAAAACGAAGGGACCCTAGGAGATTTCTTCATTGGTCTCCCTCAGAAAATTGGCCACCGCATAAGAAGTGTGACTAACTTTCTTCTCAGGGAAGCAATAAACGAATTTGCTCAACCAGGTGCTGAGGAACTCGACCTCTTCCTGGGCGCTAAAACCTTCAGTCGACAATCTCTCATCTGATCTCTTGCCTGCTGAGGCCATCTTCATATGCATATTCACCACCTCCATGTACTGAAGGGCGCCCTTGGGATTAATATCATCTGCCTGAGAGTACTGTCGAACAGGGCGACCATTGATTTTGCACCTGGTCAAAATCTTCACATCTGCCAATGTAACAGACATAGGGCCTTCTAGGAAATAGAAGCAGTTGACAGCAGAATTCCAGAAAGGCAGCATGGCCGAACAAACCCTAGGATCACAGTTCTTGTTTGCCATGGACATTCTAAAGAATCTCAAGATCTTCTGATTCCTAAATCTCTCCGTAAAATGCTCCTCCCACATCTCAAACCAGTCTACCATCTCAGACTTAGATGCAGAGGGAAAACACAGGAAAGATCCCTGACCTTCCCAGTTGAGGGGATCGATGAAGTCGGGATGACAAATCGGGATGGGCTTCTCAGTGATGAGATAGTTGAGCGGCACCGTCTCCGGGAAAAGATGCTCTGGCAAGATAGGTCCAAGAGCGACTCCCGACCCTTGATCCTCTGCGACCGGAACGGGTCCGGGTGGCCCCGCGCGCAGATTATGGAACTCAAAACACTTAAAAGTTGACATCTTTTTGAGGATCGAAGGAGTTTTGACAGGGGAGACGAAGGGTTTTCTGGGGAATGAGGATTTCGATTTTCTTGGAGAAGATGGAGAAGTGTTGAGCAAGGAAGAAAAGTGCGGGAAAAGACGATGACTCTCCTTTATATAGAGGTATGATTTCTGCTAAGTCGGCATACCCAACCCAGCATAAAAGGGGGGGCTTATGTTGACATGGCAAATAATTTTGGGCCTGAGTTTAAAACAGAAACCCAGTAATCCCTCAAGTCACACTCCGAGTCGGCCCAAGATACAGTCGTCTAGGTCGACTCATGACGAAGTCGACTAGGTCGACTAATGACGAAGTCGACTAGGTCGACTCACAACGAAGGAATATGGTAATCAAAGTCAACCAAGATAGCTAAGTCTACTAGTAGGATGAAGTCGACGGAATTCTGGATAAGTCGATCAAGTCGGTCGTAGTCCGTACAGATCAGTCAAGTCGACAAGGTTGGAGTAAATTTATTCATTTTCAATCATGTTTGTTAAGGATCGTAACTGATCCTAATATCCAGGAACGTGATCCCATATATCAAGGAGGTTGTTAAGACACTCCCATGATATTAGGAATCACGATCTATAACACGATCTGCAACACGATCTATCTGTTACGTGTTGATCACGTACAAGTCCTCTATAAATAGCAGAGGAATTTTTCAAGACAAGACACGACCATACACAGCCAAAGCCCTGAAGTTTGTTCGTCAACCTTAGGAAATTGGATACCTTGACCCGGTTTATAGGTCAACTCCCCTTCCATCGGCAGAGTGAGCTCGTAGGGCCTTTGCCGTCAACCCCCGTCAGCGACACCACCGACGGAGTGAGCTCGTAGGGCCTTCATCACAGCTTCCCGCCAGCGACCGCCATCGACAGAGCGAGCTTCCAAGGCCTTCGTCACCAGTTCTCCGCCGTCACAGGATTCCACATCGTTGTCACCACTCGCCCCTTTTTCATTTTTGATGGCTGTAAGCCCTTGTTCTTAATTCGTTAAGATTGTAAGACTTGCATTCTATTTCAAATAAAATTGTGCATCTTCTTACTGGCGACCACAACTCAATTCCTGTGAGTCCTTTGCCAAATATTTCCGACGTGATCCGTTCTATAGGCGAACAG
>JAKZET010000261.1:0-16546 GCA_023653495.1 Melastoma candidum
CAACGGTGGGATCACCAGACATATGGACGCAAAGAGAAGATGGTTCTGTGAGCTCGATCTGATTTTGGCCGAGAAGAATTCCGGAAACAAAAATGGGAAACCTTGCATCCTGATGATGAAAAAATGCATAAGATATATAAAAATTACCATGGAAAAGTGAAGAACACATAAGTTGAGAACATTCCAACGGTTTGATCTGCCGGCATTGCGCAAAGAGTGAAGTAGCTACGCTTGGCAGACCTCAATTGGCGTATGGTCTGTTCACGAGGTCATATCTTGTTATTCAACTGTTGATTTACATATGCAAACAACCGCCTTGAAGTCTAGTTTCTTCCTTAAAAGTTTGAACAAGATCCAACGGCTAGATCTCCCAAAATGTCCCTAGAAGTAACAATGCGACAGATTGTGCTGTCGCGGCCAACGAAGGTGGCGCTTGTTTGGGAGTCATAACTTGGTCCTTGATAAAAAAAAATAAAATAAAAAATATCTCTATGATCTTCACTCATTAAAGTTCATTTGGTCTTGAGAGGTTGAGGTCGGAAAATATCTGCAACCTCTTCAAAAAAAAAAAATCTTTCCTTTGGAGACGTTATTGTAGAAACGGCCAAACCAAAAGGGTGGGAGATGTCCCAACACCTCCATGCCGAAAATGAATGCAAGATCGACCTCCAAAGCTATCAGGTAAGCTTTGAGGTCCGAGGAATGGGCAAATATATATTTCGAGAGGAGTTTAGGTAGTTACGACTTGTTTCCGTTGTGGTTAAGTGTTGGCGGAGGATGCGCACCGGCTGTCCTTTGCTTGAGTTTACAGTAGTGACGAGCTCATCCAGGGGTGCAACGTCCCTCATCCCATGATGTATGCTGCAGGCCAAGGATGAAGAGGCGATGGTGTCAGCATATCGAACATGGTAGAAGCATGCTGGAGTTAGCAAAGTGAGGAAGTCTCACCGAGGGGTTACCTCGCCCCGGGGTGGCCCGAGGAGGATGAACGACGCCGGGAGGGTGTCGGTTGGTAGGCTGGTCGGGAGGCTTTGACTCGTTAGCACTGGAGAGGGGGAGTCCTTGGCTCCTGTTTCTGTGTGTATGTCGGGAGGAGTTGGCTTCCGGTTGTATCTGTCGGAAGGAGGAGTTGGCCTCCGATTCCTCAGAGAGGAGGAGCGTCTGGGGTGAGAGACCTGATTCTTTTATTAGAGATTGTCTGAAAGGGGATCCGGAGTCTTTGGCTCTTAGGATTTCAGAGATTCTCTCATGGGGAATCTCTGATTTTTTTTTTACATACGGTTCCTAATTGTCTGATGGATGTTTTTAAATATCAAAAGGGGATTTTTAGCCATCAAGGGAAAGTAAAAATTTTTTTGATGAAAGAAAAGTGGGATTGTTCTTCTATTTTTGGTAACAAATGATTTCTCCCAAATCATCCGATGAGAATTCAGGAAAGGAACAATAATCAAAGGGGATACGATGAATAAGCTAAATATGATCAATGCAGATGATTTTGACTGATTGTAGATAATGACAAATAAAATAAAAATTCGACACTTAAAAAAATAGTCATAAAGTTGAGCTTTTAAATGGACCTTGGCCATGCCATTCATGAAATGGAAGGCCCATGTCCATGTATATGGGCTAGGGCTTCAATTTGAATGGGTTCTTGTAATTTTTTACTTAAGAACTTAATAAAATAAATGAAGGAAACTCAATGAAAAAATTTGGGGTATTACAATTGGCCCTTTTTACGAGAGAATTTGGAAAAGATTTTCTCGCAAAGACTTCATTATTGCCCCAATTATGGATTTAGAGTATTCTTGATAGACCTGTACTTTGGGATCTAATCAAGAAAATTGTTAATAATAAAAAAATCCCATGAACTACGAGGGTAATGAAATATGTGTGATCACAACACTCATGCATGTCATGATTTAAATTTGATGAAGCTTATTAGGATCACTTCCAAGCGAAAACAGAGAAGGGCTTCTGACTTTTATCTCGGCTTGCTTTTACTTTTTAAACCTGTCACGGTGGGATTTTAGAATTCCTTTGACTTGGATGCTCACGTACCAGTCGAAGGAGACTTTTTCTAGGTTGTAATATAATCTAAGGACGAGTCTTTGGATAGAGAATTTGAATTTGTAATTTTGGATATAGACTTTAGATAGAGAATTTGAATTTGTTATTTTGAAGGAATGAGTCTAAGGACCTCATCGGAAGTTGCTGTACCACAGAGGTTCCACCGTCCAAGCAAATTCTCCGTCTACCAGACAGCAGGCCCGTTGAGACGTGCCGTTGGGGATTGATGACCGATCCACTAGAGCTTGGAAATCTGTTTTGGGGAGTGTCTTCTCCTCGTTTTGTCCGGGGGATAGCGCCTTTGCTTTTGCGACCGTTCATGTTGGCCCTGGTGCTGTAATTTGCTCTGTTTCTTCTTATTGCGTTTTGCTTTTGAAGATTTTGGTCTTTACGCTAATTCTGCTTTTTCTTTGTTGAATTACAGGGATTTGTGTTGCTTTCTTTCTTTCTCTCCGCCTTGTTTGAGATGCTTTGGACTCCTTGGGGATTTATATTTCTTGACGGTTTATAAGAATTTGCCCCATTTTCTTCTCTGTTGATCTTTTTGGTGCTGTTTTAAACTCCTTGAGGATTTGTATGTCTTGTAGATATATTGGAGGTTTTCGTCCCTGGGTACAAGTCAACTAGCAAACACGTCTGATGATGGTACCTCTTTACTTGAACCTTGAGGAAGTGTCGCCTCTGTGGTCTGTCACTTCTGGTTTCTAACTACAGGATCTTCGTTAACCTCGATGTAAGGCGATCCTTAGACTCGGTGGGACTAGTGTGTGTAGAAACTTCGACTTTGGCTCGGAAGGGCTAGCAATGGTCATGTCCGTGTTTGGGATAGAGAATAAATGCTTGATCTTATCCCGGTCTGAGCATCTTTCGTCAAAGGATTCTTTGTCTGCCCAGACGTATGCATGTAAACCCTCATGGTGTTTGCACTCATCTCTTTGGGTAAGTGTTTAGGAATGGGCTTGCCTTTTCCATTCTCGCTCAGAAGCATTCTTATTATGAAAAATCTTCGTTAAAATTGTATGCAAAAGGCCACACAAATGCTTTAGAAGGGAATAGGTTTAGGTACGCAAACCTCTTTAGAGACGTCATGTTAAGGTGGTGTTCTTGTGCAAGCTTTGCGGGAAAGTGTTTGCACTTTCATGCCCCAATCATAGTCCTTGAGATTAGACTCGAAACGGCTTCCACTCGACCACCCACGCTGTTGTCTAAGAGTTTGTACCATACTGTGCGGAGTCCATGTGCCTACACAGTTGACAACAGACGGAGGTGAAGTTAGCTCATGTACTTCGACTGCCGCTTGGGGAGATTATAATAAAGTTGGGTATTCGCTGGGGATATGAGATGAATATGCCCATCTCGATGGTCGTTCTGGAAGAATATACTTGTATATTCTATTTTTGTTGAGGAATGCGGTGTTTGTAACCGACTCCAGCTGGGGAAATGGAGGTACAACTCCGTCTGGGAAATGATAAGAAATTTGTTAGAGAGTAGTATAGATGATACTCTCTTTCGATATGATCATCCTTGGTGACAACCAAGGCAATCTCGAATCTTTGGTTCAAAATCTTCCACCGGACCGCCCACGCCTTTGTTCATAATGCAGGATGTTTATGTACCTACACTCGCCAAAGGGCGGAAACACAAGTGAGCTCTTGTAACTTGTTTCATAGAGAAAGTGTTAGAATTGAATTAATGTAATCATTCTTGGTGATAAACAAAGGCAATCTCGAATTTTGATTCGAAATTTCCACCCAATCGCCCGTGTCTTTGTTCGTAAAGCAAGGATGTTCATGTTCCTGCACTCGCCAAAGGGCAAACAACAAGTGGGCTCATGTAACTTGTTTCTTTTAAAGTAAGAATGAAGTTTGCTCATGTAAAGGCGAAGTAGAGCTTTGATACTTCCCTTATTATGTTTCGTCATTGCGTCTTTGTCCGTAAGAATCAAAGGATTGACGAAATCGTTACTCTTTCCTGATGTCTGTTGTGTAAGGATGCTCATGTACCTATCAAATAGATGGCGAGAAACAAGTAAGTTCATGTGACCTTGTTTCTGTTAGAGTAAGAATAAAATTTGCTCATGTAACTTCATTTATAAGAAAAGTGAAGTAGAGTTTGGGTACTTCCCTTTTGTATGGTTTCGTCATTGCGTCTTCGTCCGATGGAATCGAAGGTTTGACGAAATGGCCACTCTTGTGTCGTATCCGTTGTGTAAGGTTGCTCATGTAGCTATCAAACAGATGAAAAGGAAACAAGTATATTTGTACGACTTGATTCTTTTTATAGTAGAAACGAAATGTGCTTCATGTAATTTCGTTTATAAGAAAGGTAAAGAAGTGTTATGGTACTTCCCCTTTTGTGTTTGTTTCGTCAGTGCGTCTTTATTCGATGGAACCAAAGGATTGACGAAATGATGGTCTGGTCTCGCATCCGTTGTATAAGAGTGTTCGGCTACTTCCTTTTTGTGTAATTTCGTCAGTGCATCTTCGTCCGTAGGAATCGAAGGATTGACGAAATTGTGACAAGACTTTGGCTTGAAGCTTTGCCACCCTCGCCTTTGTCATAGGAGTTGTGTACCATTCGTGTGAGGAGCTCTTGTACCTGCCCACGAGACAAAGGACGTAAGCGAAATGAGCTCATGTAATTTCACTTAGCTTGATAAAGAGAGTAATATTTGTATGATTCTCCCTTTTTAAGTGTATTGTCAACGTTTTTGCCCCGGTTCCTTGGGGATGATAAGAAGTAGTCTAATGAAGGTTATTTCGAAGCTCCGGTTCGAAATTCGTTGATTGTCTTGATTGTCTGTCTAGGACGCTCATGTACTCCCTGAGATAAGCATGGAGGGCACAACAAGTAAGCTCATGTAACTCATTTTGCGAAGAAAGCATTAGTCAATGAATGAATACTCCCTTTCATGTGATTCATTGGTTTGTCAACAGAGAATTAACCAAGATTGCTCAGTCTTGTCCCAGGATATCTTGGGGATTTGCCCCAGGATTGCTCGGAGATATGTCCATGATCACTCGGAGATTTGCCACAGGATCGGTCGGGGATTTGCCCTATGATCGCTTGGAGATTTGCCCCAGGATCGGTGGGGATTTGCCCCAGGATCACTCGGAGATTCGCCTTGAATTGTCCTCGTGTTGTCGTCATTGTTTTGTCAACGAAGGCTGTTTCGAAACTTTGGCTCGAAACTTTTTCACCCTGCCACCCTCGCCTTCGTCATCTGCCCAAGATGCTGATGTACCTACGAGACAAGCCGAAGGGCAAAGCAAGTAAGCTCATGTAACCTGTTATGCAGAGAAAGTATTAGTTGAAGAACGAATACTCCCTTTCATATAGATCGTCGTTTTGTTGGCAACGAACGATATTTTGAAGCTTTGGCTCAAAACTGTTTCAAGGCTTTGGCTTGAAACTTTACCACCCTGCCACCCATGCCTTCGTCAACATGCGACAAGGGCTAAAATAAGTGAGCTCATGTAACTTATTTTCACAAATAGGGAAGTATTAATCAAAGAACGAATACTCCCTTTCATGTGATTGTAACGTTGAAGAACGCCTACATCGATTGCTTATGACAGTTCTCTCCGTTAAGATGATTGATCTTCGGTTGAATGTCGTGAATGTGCAAAGTTGATAAAGCCATGCGGTGGGCTTGGGTGGGGATTGGCGACTCATTTAGTTGGCCGAGGTGCTTGTTTCTCGTCAATGAGTGATGCGGTGACTAACCTTCTCCTCTTTTCTTTGGTGAGAGTTGGTGATTGACGACTGTCGGGATGACCGCTTGGGTGCCGTAGGGTATCCAAAGGGAATTGCCCCAGTCGAAGTATACGTCGTAGTTTGGTAGATATCATGTTCTTTGGTATTGGTAAGCTGTTGTGTGAGCCCCAAACGAGTCATCCTGTACCTGCGAGGTAAAATGGATGCCTTGGTGTTAGCAGTTTAAATATCGATAAGTTCATCATGTATGTTTTGAACTGTTAGAAGGCGAATAGAGCGAATGGGGGCTTCTAATGCCAGTTGCGCTATGTGTTCGCCGTCGCTTGAAGAATCTGGTCCATGTTCATGTTTTTGTCGTTGGGATGCTGTGGATCCGGCATTCGTCAAGTTCTTATTGTCGGAGAAACGATGAGGTTGAATGAAGTGTTCGTATTTGGGGGTTGATTGCTCGCAGCTGTCCTGATCTCGCGATGCCGTTGTGAGTGATGGGGTTTGCCCCTTGTGCTGGATTGTGCTGTTGAGTTGTAAGCTGGGGAATTGCCCGTGTTTGGAATGATGTTTCTATTGGTGCCGAAGTTGTGGCGACTGATGATGTAGTGAAATCACTTTTGTTTCTTTGGAGCGGTTTTGGATCAGTAGGGGCATGATGACCCCAGTGTGTCCGATTGTAGCATGTCCGTGAACGGCTCGATGGGCTCGTCTTTAGCTCTGATGTTGACTGCGGTTGGCTGGTGAGCTGGAACCTCCTTGGGGTTTTCATGTTGTTGTAGATTTGACTTTGAACTTTGGTAGCCGTTGGGTGATCTTTGGTGTTCGTGCTTGGCTTTGTACTTTGGTAGCCGTTGATGACCTTAGGCTCATGTCGTTTGACGCACGGCTTTGAACATTGGTAGCCGTAATGGAAACTTTGGTCTTCATGTTGTTAGATGTTCGATTTTGGGCCTTGATAGTTGTCGATAAATCCTTGGTATTCTTGTGTTTGTAGATTTGTAATGTCATGTTTGTCCCTACTCCTGTTCGAGGAGCCATGTTGGAGAATTAAACCTCGGAAGGAAAATAGAGAGAATGTTTGGATTGGTATCATGCAATAACGTAATCGATGCATGATAAATTTGTGATGATACTTAATCGCACTCGTATATGCAAAAAAAGTATGCATTATGTAACTGTAATTGTAAATGAGACGTAGTAATGCAATGGAGCGATTACTGTGAATGACATGATAATGTAACTATTGCAATCGAACATACACTCATGTGGTCATGAGAATACATGAATGCAGTAAGCAATAAATAGGTAGGGAGGGAGAAAAGAGGATTCTTGAAGTCCTCTATGATTAACCCAAACCGCTACAAAACAAGTAGTGTTAGCTCTACTGTTTATCGTAGGCAAAGCGTACATGAGACCTGTTCCTGCACAGGTAGTAGTCACTTAGTAACAAACAATGATAGACTCTCGGATGAAGGCTTCTAAACCTCCCTCGGACTAAGGGAGGCGAGGCGAGGCCCCGGCCAAAAACCATACCGCAAAGAGCAGCAGGTTGGGCCTCTCGGTGACCCCCTAAAAATCCTAGCCCAGGGTTCGGGCACTCCTAGACATGCCTAGTAAACGGTAAACAAACACAACCATGAGGGTTGACAAAGGGCACCTAGCCAAGCAATGACATGCGCAAATAAGAACTCCTCTCCGCATGTGGATTAAAATGTAAGAGCGTTCTAAATGAATCCATACGCAGAGTCCCCAGCGGAGTCGCCATCCGGGATGTACCCGCGCCTTCCGGCCTAGCACGCGCGCTGCGGTTCGGACGACCCAAGGATCCGGGCCCGGTCCCCAAAGCCCAACCGGTCGACGTCGCGACTCGAGCGTCGGACGCTGCGGAAGGGAATCGGGTGATCTCTCCCTGGATTCCTAACTGGGCCTGATCGAGCCATCGCCAACCGTCTTTGTTTTCCTAAGAGGCGGCGGGCGAAAGGCCGAGCATGATTCGAAGAAGGAATTTTCGGGAGAAATCAGGAGCGGCTCGTGTCGCCAGTCCCTCATCAAAAATGGCTTCCTAAAAATGTTTTTAAACTTAGGTAAACGATTACGGAGTCGCCACCGACTTATTTTTGAAAATTGGTCTAAGTCGAAAAACCAGAGTAGGATTCGGGGATCCCTTTGTACTAACTCTCACAATTAAACATGCGAAAAGGTGTCGTTTGCTCCAAAAGTTAGCTTTTGGTTAACGGGTGTTGGACCCGATCCGGGCATGACTCCGGACTCATGTCAATGTTTTACGGGCGTTGGACCCGATTCGGGCCTTGGACCCGATTCGGGCCTTTTGGGCCGAATTCATGTGTGTTGGTTTAGCTAGCAACATGCGACGATAAAATCCTAAAAGCCTAACAGCATGCACCGCAACCACAGATCAAGTATTTATATCAAAGGGAGCGGGGAAGGGTGGTGATCGTGGGCCTATGCACTTTGGCCCCACGACCCGTTACATGTGGAAATAACAAAACACTGGGAGGCCCGCACCTCCCTCATGTACCTGAAATAACGGTTGGGGCCGCTTTATAATCTTGACATCACGGTTTTTACACGTGGCGAGATCCACGCGGTTTGATACACGCACCTTCGAGTAAATCTTCGAAACTTTGGTGTCGATCCCTCCGAATGGCGTGCTCATTGTACATACAAAATAAGATACAAACATAAGGTAGTAAAATTGCGTACAATCTGCAAAGTAATTCGTAACTTGAGCTAGGATCCTTTGATTCGAATGAGACATGAACCCATTGATCCGAAACTTAATGAAGAACCTGCACGTAAAATTTCATGAGAATCCAACGATACAATCTCTCGGGATCAAGGAACGAAATTGGATGTCCGCAAAATCGAAGCAGTTTATATACGCGGTTTCATTCCCATCATATGCCAATCATGGAATGTCCGATCAAGATGCAAAAACATTCTACAAAAAACTTATGAACGAAGAGTATTTTTGTGAAATTTCAGCTGAATCCAACGGTTGAATAATGAGATATGCTCGTGCAAAAGTCGGAAGTAATCTAGATAGCCTGTCCAGCCTGGCTGACTAGAGTCGTGGGAACAAAAATTGATATCTTTTCATCCATACGGTAAAAAAATGCGTATAATATGTCAAAATAAATAAGATTAAGCAAGAAAGATTTACGGAAAATTTTGAAAAACATCCAACGGTGAGATCACCAGACATATGGACGCAAAGAGAAGATGGTTCTGTGAGCTCAATCTGATTTTGGCCGAGAAGAATTCCGGAAACAAAAATGGAAACCTTGCATTCGAATAATGAAAAAATGCATATGATATGTATAAATTACCATGGAAAAGTGAAGAACACATCTACAAAATTTGAGAACATTCCAACAGTTTGATCTGCCGGCATTATGCAAAGAGTGAAGTAGCTATGCTTGGCAGACCTCATTTGGTGTATGGTCTGTTCACGAGGTCGTATCTTGTTATTACAGAAAATTCAACGGTTGATTTATATATGTAAACAACCGCCTTGAAGTGTAGTTTCTTCCTCAAACGATTTGAATAAGAGCCAACGGCTGGATCTCCCAAAATGCCCCCAGAAGTAACAATGTGACAGACTGTTCTGTCCTTGATCAAAAAATAAAATAAATAAAAAATATCTCTAAGACCTTCACTCATTAAAGATCATTTGGTCTTGAGGGGTTGAGGTCGGAAAATGTTTGCAACCTCTTCAAAAAAAAAAAAATCTTTCCTTTGGAGACGTTATTGTAGAAAACGGCCAAACCAAAAGGGTGGGAGATGTCCCAACACCTCCATGCCGAAAATGAATGCAAGATGGACCTCCAAAGCTATCAGGTAAGCTTTGAGGTCTGAGGAATGGGCAAATATATATTTCGAGAGGAGTTTAGGTAGTTACGACCTGTTTCCGTTGTGGTTAAGTGTCGGCGGAGGATGCACACTGGCTGTCCTTTGCTTGCGTTTCCAGTAGCGACGAGCTCATCCAGGGGTGCAACGTCCCTCATCCCATGATGTATGCGGCAGGCCAAGGATGAAGAGGCGATGGTGTCAGCATATCGAACATGGTAGAAGCATGCTGGAGTTAGCAAAGTGAGGAAGTCTCACCGAGGGGTTACCTCACCCCGGGGTAGCCCGAGGAAGATGAACGACGCAGAGAGGGTGTCGGCTGGTAGGCTAGTCGGGAGGCTTTGGCTCGTTAGCACTGGAGAGGGGGAGTCCTTGGCTCCGGTTTCTGTGTGTACATCGGGAGGAGTTGGCTTCCGGTTGTATCTGTCGGGAGGAGGAGTTGGCCTCCAATTCCTCAGAGGGGAGGAGCGTCTAGGGTGAGAGACCCGATTCTCTGATTGGAGATTGTCTGAAAGGGGATCCGGAGTCTTTGGCTCTTAGGATTTCAGAGATTCTCTCGTGGGGAATCTCTGATTTTTTTTTTCGTATGGTTCCTAATTGTCTGGTGGATGTTTCTAAATATGAAAAGAGGATTTTTAGCCATCAAGGGAAAGTAAAAACTTTTTTTGGTGAAAGAAAAGTGGGATTGTTTTTCTATTTTTTGGTAACAATTGATTTCTCCCAAATCATCCGATGAGAATTCAGGAAAGGAACAATAATCAAAGGGGATACGATGAATAAGCTAAATATGATCAATGCAGATGATTTTAATTGATTGTAGATAATGACATATAAAATAGAAATTCGTCACTTAAAAACAATAGACATAAAGTTGAGCTTTGAAATGGACCTTGGCCATGCCATTCATGAAATGGAAGGCCCATGTCCATGCATATGGGCTAGGGCTTCAATTTGAATGGGTACTTGTAATTTTTTACCTAAGAACTTAATAAAATAAACAAAGGAAACTCAATGGAAAAATTTGGGGTATTACAGTTTCAATCTCGTCAATTGTTCATTTTTTTAAGTTTCTTCTACCGTTCGCCCGAATTCTGTCCAGTTCTCCATCTCGTCGGTTGGGAATCGAAATGTGGACAACGAGTAGAAGGAGGCCAAAAGTGAAATGGCGGCAAAAGTGGGGCAACACGAGGACTTCCTAGGAGGTCACCGATCCTAGCACTACTCTCGCCCATGCACGCTTAACGTCGGAGTTCTGATGGGATCCAGTGCTTTAGTGCTGGCATGGTCGCACCCGTTGTTTCAATTTCTTCAATTGTTTAAGTTTATGAGTTTCTTCTCCCGTTCGTCCAAATTGTGTACGGATCTCCATCTCGCCGGTTGCAAATCGAAATGTGGACAACGAGTGGAAGGAGGCCAAAACTTACGGTCCTATACTTGAACAAAACCGAAAGAACAAATCAAACACGCGAACGAAACAAGCGGTCTAAAAATTGAACAGAACATGCGAACAAAAAGGAGTGCAACACGAGGACTTGCCAGGAGGTCACCCATCCTAGTACTACTCTCGCCCATGCACGCTTAACTTCGGAGTTCTGATGGGATCTGGTGCTTTAGTGCTAGTATAGTTCGCACCCGCTGTTACATTCTCGTCAATTGTTTAACTTTTTGTGTTTCTTCTACCGTTCGTCCAAATTGTGTCCGGTTCTCCATCTCGCCTGTTGTGAATCGAAATGTGGACAACGAGTAGAAGCAGGCAAAAACTTACGGTCCTAAAGTTGAACAAAACCAAAAGAACAAATCCAACACGCGAACGAAAAGGAGTACAACACGAGGACTTTCCAGGAGGTCACCCATCCTAGTACTACTCTCACCCAAGCACGCTTAACTTCGGAGTTCTGATGGGATTCGGTGCTTTAGTGCTGGTATGGTCGCACCCGCTATTTCAAAAAGGAGTGCAACACGAGGACTTCCCAGGAGGTCACCGATCCTAGTACTACTCTCGCCCAAGCACGCGTAACTTCGGAGTTCTCATGGGAACTGGTGCTTTAGTGCTGGTATGGTCGCACCCGCTGCTTCAAAACGGAGTGTAACAGGAGGACTTCCTAGGAGGTCACCCATCGCCGTACTACTCTCGCCCAAGCACGCTTAACTTCGGAGTTCTGATGGGATCCGGTGCTTTAGTGCTTGTATGGTCGCACCCGCTGTTTCATTCTCGTCAATTGGTTAACTTTTTGCGTTTCTGCTACCGTTCGTCCAAGTTGTATCCGGTTCTCCATCTCGCCGGTTGCGAATCGAAATGTGAACGACGAGTGGAAGGAGGCAAAAACTTATGGTCCTAAAGTTGAACAAAACCAAAAGAACAAATCAAACATGCGAAAAAAAGGAGTGCGACACGAGGACTTCGCAGGAGGTCACCCATCCTAGTACAACTCTCGCCCAAGCACGCCTAACTTCGGAGTTCACACCGGATCCGGTGCTTTAGTGCTGGTATGGTCGCACCTGCTGTTTCAACCTCGTCAATTGTTTAACCTTTTGCATTTCTTCTACCGTTCGTCCAAATTGTGTCCGGTTTTCCATCTCGCCCGTTACGAATCGAAATGGGGACAACGACTGGAGGAGGCAAAAACTTACGGTCCTAAAGTTGAACAAAACCAAAAGAACAAATCGAACACGCGAACGAGAAGGAGTGCTACACGACGACTTCGTTCTCTTCCTCGGTGCATCCCTGTGATCAGGAGGTCACCCATCCTAGTACTACTCTCGCCCAAGCACGCTTAGTTTCGAAGTTCTGATAGGGGTTCGGTGCTTTAGTGGGGCTATGGTCGCACCTGATGTTTTGTTCTCGTCAATTGTTTAACTTTTTGCGTTTATTCTCCCGTTCGTCCAAATTGTGCCCTGGTTCTCCATCTTTTCGGTTGGGAATCGAGATGTGGACAATGAGTGGAAGGAGGCAAAAACTTACGCTCTTAAAGTTGAGCAAAACTAAAACAACAAATTAAACACGCGAATAAAAAGGAGTGCATCCCGATGACTTCCTAGGAGGTCACCCATCCTGGTACAACTCTCGCCCAAGCAAGCATAACTTCGGAGTTCTGATGGGATCTGGTGCTTTAGTGCTGGTATGGTCGCACCCGATGTTTCATTCTCGTCAATCGTTTAACTTTTTGCGTTTCTTCTACCGTTGGTCCAAATTGTGTCCGGTTCTCGATCTTGCCGGCTGGGAATCGAGATGTGGACAACGAGTGGAAGGAGGCCAAGACTTATGGTCCTAAAGTTGAGCAAAACCAGAAGAACAAATTAAACAGGCGAACAAAAAGGAGTGCAACACGAGGTTTTCCCAGGAGGTCACCCATCGTAGTACTACTCTCGCCCAAGCAAGCATAACTTTAGAGTTCTGATGGGATCCGGTGCTTTTGTGCTAGAATGGTCCCACCCGATGTTTCATTCTCGTCAATCGTTTAACTTTTTGCGTTTCTTCTACCGTTGGTCCATATTGTGACGGGTTCTCAATCTCGCCGGTTGCGAATCGAGATGTGGATAACGCGTGGAAGGAGGCCAAGACTTACGGTCCTAAAGTTGAACAAAACCTAAAGAACAAATCAAACACGCGAAATAAAAGGAGTGCAACACGAGGACTTCCCAGGAGGTCACCCATCCTAGTACCACTCTCGCCCAAGCACGCTTAACTTCGAGTTCTGATGGGATCCGGTGCTTTAGTGCTGGTATGGTTGCACCCGATGTAACATTCTCGTCATTTGTTTAAGTTTTTGCGATTATTCTACCGTCCGTCCCAAATTGTGTCCGGTTCTCCATCTCGCCGGGTGCGAATCGAAATGTGGACAACGAGTGGAAGGAGGCCAAAACATACGGTCCTAAAGTTGAACAAACCAAAAGAACAAATCTAACACGCGAACAAAAAGGAGTGCAACACGAAGACTTCCCAGGAGGTCACCCATCCTAGTACTACTCTCAACCAAGCACGCTTATCTTCGGAGTTCTGATGGGATCTGGTACTTTAGTGCTGGTATGGTCGCACCCGCTGATTTATTCTCGTCAATTGTTTAACTTTTTGCCGTTTCTTCTACCGTTCGTCCAAATTGTGTCTGGTTCTCCATTTCGCCGGTTGCGAATCGAGATGTGGACAACGAGTGGAAGGAGGTCAAAACTTACGGTCCTAAAGTTGAACAAAACCAAAAGAACAAGTCAAACACGCGAACAAAAAGGGTGCAACACGAGGACTTCCCAGGAGGTCACCCATCCTAGTACTACTCTCGCCCAAGCACGCTTAACTTCGGAGTTCTGATGGGATCCGGTGCTTTAGTGCTGGTATGGTCGCACCCGTTGTTACATTCTCGTCAATTGTTTAACTTTTTGCGTTTGTTGTACCGTTCGTCCAAATTGTGTCCGGTTCTCCATCTCGCCGGTTGCGAATCGAGATGTGGACAACGAGTGGAAGGAGGTCAAAACTTACGGTCCTAAAGTTGAACAAAACTAAAAGAACAAATCAAACATGCGAAAAAAAGGAGTGCAAGACGAGGACTTCCCAGGAGGTCACCCATCCTAGTACAACTCTCGCCCAAGCACGGTTAACTTCGGAGTTCACACGGGATCCGGTGCTTTAGTGCTGGTATTGTCGCACACGTTGTTACACTCTCGTCAATTGTGTAACGTTTTGCGTTTAGTCTACCATTCGTCCAAATTGTGTCCGGTTCTCCATCTCGTCGGTTGCGAATCGAAATGTGAACAACGAGTGGAAGGAAGCCAAAACTTACAGTCCTAAAGTTGAACAAAACCAAAAGAACAAATGAAACACGAGAACAAAAAGGAGTGCAACATGATGACTTCCCTGGAGGTCACCCATCCTAGTACTACTCTCGCCCAAGCACGCATAACTTCGGAGTTCTGAAGGGATCCGGTGCTTTAGTGCTGGTATGGTCGCACCCGATGTTTCATTCTTGCAAATTGTTTAACTTTTTGCGTTTATTCTACCGTTCGTCCAAATTGTGTCCGGTTCTCCATCTCGCCGGTTGCAAATCGAAATGTAGACAACAAGTGGATGGAGACCAAAACTTACGCTCCTAAAGTTGAAAAAAACCAAAAGAACATGTAAAACAGGCGAACAAAAAGGAGTGCAACACGATGACATCCGAGGAGGTCACCCATCCTAGTGCTACTCTCGCCCAAGCACGCTTAACTTCGGAGTTCTGATGGGATCCGGTGCTTTAGCGCTGGTATGGTCGCACCCGATGTTTCATTCTCCTCAATTGTTTAAGTTTTTGCTTTTATTCTACCGTTCGTCCAAATTGTGTCCGACTCTCCATCACGCCGGTTGCGAATCGAAATGTGGACAACGAGTGGACGGTGGCCAAAACTTACGGTCCTAAAGTTGAACACAACCAAAAAAACAAATCAAACACGCGAACCAAAACGAGTGCAACGCGAGGACTTCAAAGGAGGTCACCCATCCCAGTACTACTCTCGCCCAAGACGCTTAACTTCGGAGTTCTGATGGGGATCGGTGCTTTAGTGCTTGTATGGTCGCACCAGATGTTTCATTCTCGTCAATTGTTTAACTTTTTGCGTTTTTTCTACCGTTCGTCCAAATTGTGTCCGGTTCTCCATCTCGCGGTTGCGAATCGAAATGTGGACAACGAGTGGAAGGAGGCCAAAACTTACGTCCTAAAGTTGAACAAAACTAAAAGAACAAATCAAACACGCGAACGAAAAGGAGTGCAACAAGAGGACTTCCCAGGAGGTCACCCATCCTAGTACTACTCTCGCCCAAGCACGCTTAACTTCAGAGTTCTGATGGGATCCGGTGCATTAGTGCTGGTATGGTCGCACCCGATGTCTCATTCTCGTCAATTGTTTAACTTTTTGCGATTATTGTACCGTTCGTCCAAATTGTGTGCAGTTCTCCCTCTCGCCGGTTGCGAATCGAAATGTGGACAACGAGTGGAAGGAGGCCAAAACTTACGGTCCTAAAGTTGAACAAAACCAAAAGAACAAATCAAACACGCGAATGAAAAGGAGTGCAACACGAGGACTTCCGAGGATGTCACCCATCCTAGTACTACTCTCGACCAAGCACGCTTAACTCCGGAGTTCAGATGGGATCCAGTGCTTTAGTGCGCGTATGGTCGCAACCGCTGTAACTTTCTCGTGAATTGTTTAACTTTTTGCGTTTATTCTACCGTTTGTCTAAATTGTGTCCGGTTCTCCATGTCGCCGGTTGCGATTCGAAATGAGGACAACGAGTGGAAGGAGGCCAAAACTTATGGCCCTAAAGTTGAACAAAACTAAAAGAACAAATCAAACACGCGAACCAAAACGAGGGCAACACGAAGGACTTCCTAGGAGGTCACCCATCCTAGTACAACTCTCGCCCAAGCACGCATAACTTCGGACTTCACACGGGATCCGGTGCTTTAGTGCTAGTAAGGTCGCACACGTTGTTACATTCTCGTCAATTGTGTAACTTTTTGCGTTTATTCTACCATTCGTCCAAATTGTGTCCGGTTTTCCATCTCGCCGGTTGCGAATCGAAATGTAGACAACACGATGACTAAAAAGGAGTGCAACTCAAACACGCAAACAAAAAGTGTGCAACGTGAGAACTTCTCAAGAGGTCACCCATCCTAGTACTACTCTCGCCCCAGCACGCTTAACTTCGGAGTTCTGATGGGATCCGGTGCGTTAGTGCTAGTATGGTCGCATCCGATGTTACATTCTCGTCAATTCTTTTACTTTTTGTGTTTATTCTACCGTTCGTCCAAATTGTGTCCGGTTCTCCATCTCGCCGGTTGCGATTCGAAATGTAGACAACGAGTGGAAGGACGCCAAAACTTATGGTCCTAAAGTTGAACAAAACCAAAAGAACAATTCTAACACACGAACAAAA
>JAKZET010000262.1:0-12888 GCA_023653495.1 Melastoma candidum
AACGTGTTGACATGGCAAATAATTTTGGGCCTGGGCTTAGAACAGAAACCCAGTAATCACTCAAGTCACACCCCGAGACGACCCAAGATACAGTCGTCTAGGCCGACTCACGACGAGGTCGACTAGGTCGACCCATGACGAAGTCGACTAGGTCGACGAAGTCGATTAGGTCAACTTATAACGAAATCGACTAAGTCGATTTATGAACGGAGTCGACTAGGTCGACTCACGACGAAGGAGTATGGTAATCAAAGTCAACCGAGACGACTCAACAATAGCTAGGCCTACTAGTAGGGTCCAAGTCGACGGAATTCCGGATAAGTCGACCAAGTCGATCGTAGTCCGTACAGATCAGTCAAGTCGACGAGGTTAAAATAAATTTATTCATTTTCAATCACGTCTGTTAAAGATGGTAACTGATCTTAAATATCCAGGAACGTGATCCCACATATCAAGGGGGTTGTTGAGACACTCCCGCGATACTAGGATCACGATCTATATCACGATCTATAAAACGATATATCTGTTACGTGTTAATCACGTACAAGTCCTCTATAAATAGCAGAGGAATTCTTCAAGATAAAGGACACGACCATACACAGCCAAAACTCTGAAGTTTGTTCGTCAACCTTAGGAATTAGATACCTCGACCCGGTTTGTAGGTCAACTCCCCTTCCACCAGCAGAGTGAGCTCGTAGGGCCTTTGCCGTCAACTCCCGCCAGCGACACCACCGACGGAGTGAGCTCGTAGGGCCTTCGTCACAGCTTTCCGCCAGCGACCACCACCGACGGAGCGAGCTTCCAAGGCCTTCGTCACAAGTTCTCCGCCGTCACAGATTTCCACATCGTTGTCACCATTTGCACTTTTTTCATTTCTAATGGCTGTAAGCCCTGTTTTCTTAATTCATTAAGATTGTAAGACTTGCATTTTATTTCAATAAAATTGTGCATCTTCTTACTGGCGACCACAACTCAATTCCTGTGAGTCTTTTGCCAAATATTTCCGACGTGATCCGTTCTATAGGCGAACACGTTTTTGGCGACCACAGTGGGAGGACGTTGAGAAAAAAGGATCTTAGTCTCAAATGCCGAGAAATACTCGAAGCCGTGAGTCTCAGAATCCCTTAGATGGGGAAAACCAGGAACTTCCTCCGGGAATGAACTTGGAAGCGCCGGCCCCAGGAGGCCAGGCAGCTACAAACCAGTCTACTTTTGATTCACACGCCCAAGCGCCGGCCCTAGGAGGCCAGGCAGCTACAAACCAGTCGCTTTTGATTCACATGCCCCGTCCGAATTTATTTCGAGACTGGAGTTCCACAAGGAATTGGGGAATGTGCGTCAGGAGTTGACTGATATGAAGGGCATCCTAATCGATGTCCAAACTCTAATAGGGCGACTTTCTGGCCCGAGGAGCGAGGAAAGAGTGCGACCCGTATGAGAGAGGCCCCCTTTAGGGAGTCTACGTTCATGGCAGACGCTCGTCGGACTACTCAAGGGCCACGTAACGTGACTTTTGAGCAATCTGAGATAAGGACGAATGCTCTCTTTGAACCCGGGAATCTAGTTTCCCCTGGTCGACCCTCTTCTTCACGTAGTCGACCAGCGAATACGTATTGGGATGAGGCAGAGGACTTCCAAGAGGAAACAGATCGGGGGGAGGATTTTATTCCGGCTCATCGCCCTGGAAAAGAGCCAATGGTCGACGCAGTTGGAGGTCCCTATGAGCCTGGACCCCGGGGTGGTAATCATCGTGAGGAGCCTTCATGTTATGTAAGGGATCCAACGAGCCAGACAATGGGAGTAAGGCCTCCGTATAGCCCGTTAAGGCCAACTCGGCTCGCAGGGCAGGGGCCGACAGGCGGTGTACCCCCAGACTTAAGAGAAGCCATAACTCAGGTTATAGAGCAAGTCGTCCCTGAATAGCTCGGCGAGATGACACCTGTTTATACAGGCCTCCTTATCCTGCGTACATTGACAGGGATTTCCCTTTACCTAGGGGTTATAAGGTGCCCGACTTCACTCGCTTCTCAGGTGAAGATGAAATGACTCCACTTGAGCATATCGCTCGCTTCACTCATCAACTTGGCGAGGCGGCCGGGAATGACTTCTGGAAACTCAAGCTCTTCCCGAATTCATTAACCGGGGATGCCTTTACCTGGTATGCAGGTTTGCCGTCGGGGTCAGTAGCTTCATGGACTCAGATGCAGTTCATGTTTGTTAAAACCTTTTGCTCGACTTGATACCCCCATGTCAATGTTTGAGGTTATGCGCCTTAGGCAGGCTAATGGGGAACACCCGGGGCAGTTTTTAATGAAACTTAGAAAGGCCTTATTACGGTGTAGGCCTCCCATACCGGAGAAAGACCAGTTGCTCCTCGCATTAAATGCGTTGTCCATTCTTTCCAGAAAAAGCTTCAAGGGGAGCGCTTTGCCGATTTATATGATTTGGCAAGGAGAGCCACTGAGTACTATCAGCTCCTAACAGAAGAGGCCAAGCTGACTCGAGCCTACCAAGTTGATACGTATGAAGTCGACGTGGCCGAGTTTGTTAAGGGAGAGTCAACTATATGTGACCTCTTGACTAGGAAAAATTCTAAAGCCAAAGCCTCCCAGAAAAATGCCGGGAGGAAAGGAAGTACTCCTTCGACACAGATAAAGTCGACGCCATTTTTGACTGGCTTCTATCAAAGAAAAGGATCAGGCTTAAGCCTGGTCATCGAGTCCCTCAGACAGAAAGGGAAAAAAGTAGGAATTACTGCAAGTGGCATGGTTCCTTCACCCATACTACTAAGGACTGCCTGTCCTTTAGAAATATAATTCAGGATTTAATAGAGTCCAAAGAGCTCTGTTTTCCTGAAGTCGATGAAGTCGCCATGGTGGATGATAATCCATTTGGACGACGAAGTCGCCATTCATACATTTGATATATTTGACACTTGAGGTTAACCTTGTAGAAGTCATAACGAGCTCTGTTATACCCTCGCAGGATTTCAAGCAACCGGCGAGACCCTGGTGGCTAATGCCCTGATGAAGCGACTGGCTGAGCGTGGGGTCGTCATCCTGCCAAAGGGAAAGGACAAGTGGCTTTGCCACTGGCACCTGAACGACACTCACACGACGGACCAATGCCACACATTTAAGAAGTACATGTTGGACAGTAAGACAGAAGACTGGTATGACCTGACTCCTTTCGAGGGAAGCAGCAATGTCGTTGACTGCCCCCCGAGGACCTTCTCACGTCCTCAAAAGTCCTCCTAGTGTGGATCGCCGACCAGCATCGCGAGGAGGAAGAGGAGGTTCCCAGGGGCATGGGGGGGAATGGAGAGGCAGCCGCCCGGGGTACAGAACGCCCAGCACGGCGACTTGAGTTTATGGACTCGTCGGCCAAAGAGTCGTCAAGCAGGGGTACACTAGGACTACCCCTGTCAAAGGAGATAAGACCTGTGAAGAGCATAAGGGAGTAGACCGACCCCAACAGGCTACAAGTCGCAGGCCTCGATATGCTTCGCAGACAGTCGACCCCCAGGAATTGCGGAGAGGACCTCCTATCGCCCAATTCTTGGACGAGAAGCTACTGTGCCAGAAATGCAAGCTGATTGCCCATAATCGGATACTTATACCGCAGCTCTGCCACAGCCATGCTGCGTCAACTACTTCTTGCGACTGGTCGACTTGTCCGCAAAGGGGAGATGCTGGTGAAAGCGGTCCGCCCCGAGGGTACAGGTAATTCAAACCCTAGTAAACCTTCCTCAAATAGACCAGAAAGTACTCAGGTGCAGGTGGGATAGACCCAGTCGACGGCAGGATTCGTGGAGGTAAGCCGACTCCTTTTTGGTTCTAAGAAACCAAGATTCGTCAAGGCCCTTAACCCTTCGTCCCAATGGCAGAAGGTGGAAAGGAAGGTTGCACCCCCTCTAAGGGCTCAAAAGAGAAAGGAAAGGCGCCTAAGTCAAGCCCAAAAAAGACCTAGGATGACCCCTGCGATGCCATCCTAGGAAGGGAACCAAGCCGCAGAGAAACAAGTCGCGGAGCCTGAACGGGTTGAGTCTACTGATTACTCGGAAAACCCGGGCTCAAGCTTCGACTACACTCCTCTACGAGGAGACAGGCCCTGCGACTTTGACGCAGAGCAGGGCCCCTTGTGAGCTGTAACGCTCTCACCTTTCCTGCCGGAGTTCGCCTTGCAACGACAAGTCGGAGGCGCCGAAAGGTAAAACCCTGGACTCTAAGGTCACTTCTTTTCCATCTGGCTTCCCTCTGCACTGGCTGAGGAAACCATCGGATCGCATGAAACAGCACATGCACTCGTTATACATCACAGCCACCTTTGATGGTGTTTTGGTGGGGCCGAGTCTTAATAGACAACGGCGCCACCGTCAACGTTCTCCCACTCACCAAGTTTAGACTGCTTGGGTACAAGCCTAGTGAGTTGGTGCGAACCGATGTGGCTGTAAGCGGCTTTAACGGGAGAAAGTCCGAATGCCTGGGGATATGCTCTGTGCATTTAGGCGTTGGAAGACACGAGCAGGAAACTGCTTTTTTCGTAATCGACATAGCCCCTTCGTTTAATGCACTTTTAGGGGCGCGATTGGCTTCACAAAGCCGCCGCGATCCCATCGACTTTGCATAGGGAGTTGATTTTATGGCTTGACTCTGAGATAGAGACCATCAGGGCTGATGAATATTCCTGTTGTGACAAGGGCATTTTACATGCAAGAAACATGCAAGACGATCAAGGACCTCACCCTGGATCAACGCTACAAACTCGGGACCCTACTGTCGGACCCCTAGGTGAACCCTCCGGGAAGTTCGATTTCATTGTGAGCTATGGCACCTCTCACCCCAAGCCCGATGAGGGGCCAATCGTGCCGACAGGATGGGGGCCCGACTTCACGGACAAGGACATGGATGAGGTCCTGCAGGAAGTTGTCCCGACCAAGGATGGAGGCGAGATAGACAACAGTCCTAATGGCAACAAGGGGGAGGCGCTTAAGAGCCAGGAAAGTGCTGCGACGGAGTTGGAGCCCGATAGACTCCTGCACGAAGGGTTGTATGGACAGTGACGAAGGAGAGGCTATGCAGTCGCTGATATCCTCCAGCGACTACAGGAGTATGCTAAGAAGTCTAGGAAATTAGGTTGCCAAATAAGCAATGTAAACGCTGAAGCTAGCTTATCTAAGTCCATTGATACCGACTTAGGCGGTGTCCAGGGTCGCGAGTCACTTATGATGCCAATGTGACCCGCTTGTAAGTATCAATTTAGGCGAGGAATCTAGCCCTCGGATCGTTTTCGTTAGTTCTTCAATGAATAAAGAAATTTTCGATTCTATTAAGGCTACCCTTGAAGAATTCAAGGACTGTTTCGCCTGGGACTATACTGAAATGCCTGGCCTAGATCGCCGACTTGTAGAGCATAAGTTGCCAATCAAAGCAGGATTTAAACCAGTCCAACAGGGCACCAAGGAGAATGACTCGTGAAGTCACTCAGGCAGTATTCGAAGAAGTCAAGAAGCTCTTTAAAGCTGGGTATATAAGAACATCGAGATACACCGAGTGGATATCAGCATATGTCCCTGTCATTAAAAAGAATGGCAAGATTAGAGTCTGCATCGACTTCAGAGACCTAAATCGTGCTACTCCAAAGGATGAATATCCCATGCCCATTGCAGACGACTTAGTCGATAAGACTGCAGGGCACCAAATTATGTCATTCATGGATGGTTTCTCAGGATATAACCAAATTTTCTTGGCTGAGGAAGATATCCATAAAACCGCGTTCAGATGTCCCTTAGGCATTTTTCGAATGGGTAGTCATGCCGTTTGGACTTAAAAACGCCGGTGCAACCTACCAACGAGCCATGAACGCCATTTTTGATGCCTCGATTGCAACACAGTCGAGGTATACATAGATGACATAGTGGTCAAATCAAAAGAGGAGAGGTCGCATGTTAATGATCTTAGGAATGCCTTCATCCAAATGAGAAAGCATCAGCTCAAACTAAACCCTCTCAAATGTGCTTTTGGAGTAAGAGCAGGACATTTCCTAGGGTTCCTAGTTCATCAACGTGGCATAGAAGTTGACCAGAACAAGTGAACGCCATTCAAAGATTGAACCCTCCGAGTAATAAAAAGCAGTTACAGGTTTTCTTAGGAAGGGCCAATTATCTCAGGCGATTTATTGGTAACGTCGCTGGACGAACAGAAGTCTTCTCGACTTTACTAAAAGCAAAGGGAAACTTTGTGTGGGGCGACGAGCACCAGAAAGCATTTGAAGGCTTAAAGGAGTATTTAATGAAGCCGCCTGTACTTGCCCCTCCTCGGGGAGGAAAGCCTTATCTGCTTTATGTGGCAGCAACTGAATCAGTCATCGGAGCCATGTTAGCCCAAGAGGCGGAAGACAAAACTGAGAGAGCGGTCTACTATTTGTCAAGACAACTAACCGCTACAGAAAAGCGCTATACAATTAAGGAGAAGTTATGCCTGTCAGTCTTTTATACTGTTACTAAGCTAAGGCATTATATTGGATCCCAAGAGGTTCATGTCATTACCAAGTCTCCAGTCATAAAGTACTTTTTCGAAAGTCCCCTACTGACTGGGAGAATAGTAAATGGAGTTTAGTGCTATCCGCGTATGATCTACGATTCAAATCCAACAATCGGTGAAAGGACAGGCTCTAGCCGATTTCTTGGTAAAGTCACGATCCATCGGTATCGATTGACCAAGAAGAATCCCTTGAAGGCATCTGGCAGGGTTGGTTTGACGGATCTTCGGCGAAATCCGGCGTAGGTATAGGCCTTCGTATACTTTCGCCACTAGGGAAAGATGTTCGTCTAGCGTATCGCTTGACGGCAGATCACACCAACAATGCGACTGAATATGAAGCTTTGATCACGCTCCTGAAGGAACTATTAACCCTGGGAGCCAAGAAAGCCACATTGATGGGGGACTCTCACTGGTGATTAACCAGATGAATGGTACTTCTATATGTCAGAGAAACTCACACCCTATCATCAAGTCGCCCGCAAACTGGTCGAGGCGATTTGAAGCGATCACCTTTTTCTTTTGTAGGTCGAGGAGAAAATATCATCGCTAATGACTTAGCCCAAAAGGCTTCAGGATACAAGGCCAAAAGAGGAAGCGATTGTATCCCAGAAATAGTTCCCCACCTAGCTCCCCAAAGCGACGCGTTCACCCTGGACACAATGACAAGCGATAAGGATTGGAGGAGGCCAATTACCGACTTCCTTTCCGACCCAATACAAAAGGTGAGCCAAAGAATCAAGACTCAGGCTTTGTCGTACACCCTTATAGATGGGGTACTTTACAGAAAGACCAAGGAAGGAGTCTTATTAAGGTGTGTCGACTTAGACGAAGCGACCCCAATTATGTTAGAGGACTCATCGGGGGTTATGCGGATCTCACCAATCTGGCACCAAAATGTCTTGGACTATCCAAAGACATGGTTTTTACTGGCCATCAATGCTAAAGAACTGCATAGAAATGGCTAGGGGATGCCAAGAATGCCAAAAACATGGTCCGGTGACAAGGGCCCCAGCGTCCGAATTAGTCTCAGTCATCAAGCCTTGGCCATTTAGGTCTTGGGCTTTAGATATAATCGGGGAAATCCATCCGCACTCAAGTAAAGGTGACGCCTATATTCTAGTCGCCACCGATTATTTCACTAAATGGGTCGAGGCTCAGGTTTATAAAAGATCGATCATAAAGAAGTGATCGATTTTCTCAAATCATCCATTATCTATAGATTTGGAATTTCCCAGAATATTGTAGTGGACAATGGCACCGCTTTCAATAATGAGAAAATGCGAGAATTCGCTACGGAGTTTGGTTTCTCAATCACCAACTCAACACCTTATTATCCTCAGGCGAATGGACAGGCTGAAGCTACCAATAAACTCATAAAGAACAATATCCAGAAAATGGTTGGTGCAAATCCAAGAGGATGGCACAAACTATTACAAGACACTTTGTGGGCTTTAAGGGTTACCAAGAGAGACAGCACAGGGGAAACCCCTTTTTCACTGTATATGGGCAAGATGTCGTCCTACCTATTGAGGTTCGATACAAGTCGCTCAGGGTGACTCACCCTGATTTACAAGACGAGGCAATGTACCTCGCTTTGGAAGAATTAGAAAAGAAGCGACTTGATGTAATAGACCGACTCGAGGTGCATAAACAAAGGATTGCTAGGCATTATAACAAAAGGGTTGTCCATAAGCACTTTAAAGTGGGCGACTTGGTTTGGAAGATGGTGCTTCCCCCTCAAATCGAAAGATCAAGTTTTGGGTAAATGGTCCCCTAATTGGGAAGGTCCATATGAGGTATGTGAAACATACTCATCTAATAGTTATCGGCTTATGACGAGAAGTGGGGATCAGACATCCATTAAAGGTTAATGGTAAATATCTCAAACCCTATCGCGCGACTATCTGGGAAGCTCACCATAAAATCCTAAAACAAAGGACCCCATTAATTTGGGAAGCGCTTATTCCTAAAGAAATCGCGCTGGGCTCCAGCAACGCTGTCTGGAAGAATGTAATTGTGCGTAGTGGGCAGAAATTCATTTGAGGACACAATGCACTTGGTTTATTGAGTAAAACAAAACAATGGGATTGCATTGTTCTATGATTACAAATCTAATTTCCATAACCCGCCAACTTCTCTGAAATCGAGGACAAGGATTCACGGAGCTCGTCGCTTCGCGTTTCAACTTGTTCGCTGGGCATAAAGGTCGACGACCTTTTCCCTATCTTTCTCAGCATTGGCCTCCAGCTCCTCGATTTCTTGAGTATTGATCGACGCAAGCTGCTGAGTCAGGTCATTCGAGGTTCGTATAGAACTCTATTTGTCTCTCTGCCTCGGTCAGCTTCTCTTGCACGTCGACCAAACGTTGGCGGGCGTCCTGCGCAGCTTTAGAGGCCTGCCCTCGAGCTTCATTAATCGACTGAATCTTCGAGTCGGTCGATTCCAAGATGCGCAGGTCGGCGTCGTAATCCCTCCAGCGGGTCCAGTACGTCGACCTGAAGCTCTTACAGGCCCCCAATATTTCGTCCGTGACCCGAGGGGATGCCTCGATTCTCTTCAACAGCTTCTGCATCCTCCTAAATTCGGTTGACACCTAAGGGGTCGATGAGCAGAAGTTGGCAAAGTTCTTCGATATCCTCGTGTAGCTTCTCCCACGGGTCCTTTGGTTGACCTAGAAGTCCGCTCCAGCAGGATCCTGAAGAATAAGAGGCAAAATGTTGATAACCATACCCTAAGAAGGTCAACGACCTCGCGCGATCAAGTACTTACCTCTGAAGGCAATATATCCTCAGAGCTCTCGTCCGAAGAAGAGGGCGGAGTAAGAATCTTTTGTTGGCCAGCAGGCACCTTCACCCTCTTCGGACGAGCCTATAAAGAAGGATACAAGAACCCCAGTTAAAATCGCAATGATAATACTATGTTCTGTTTAAAACAAGAACACATACCATCGCTGGTGTAGGAGTTTGGACTGGAGGAGAAGGAATAGCCTGGGTTTTCCTCCTCACGAGTCGACTGAGTCGGTGGGTCGACCAAGATCGCGACATCCAGAGTGACCTGTCCTTGAGCCAAGGCCTCAGGGGTATGCCGTTCCTGAAACAGAGTGTGATGCAGGACCGAAAGTCATATATTGAACTGAAGTGATGATACACCAGCTTAGATCAGAGTCATAACCTCTGCGGCCGGCCTTTGTGAAGCGTCGACTACAGCTGAAGACACTGGCACCGCAGCTGGTGCCTTGGTAGATGAAGTCGCCGCTGAAGCGGTTGGCGACCTGGATGAGGTCGCCGCTGCTGCAGTTGGCGACCTGGACGGGGTCGCCGTTGCAACAGTTGGCGACCTGGACGGGGTCGCCGCTGCAATATTTGGCGACCTACGAGAGGACGTCGCCACCTTCACTAGTCTCCTTCCTCTGGGATAGAGGCATCTCCTCAATAGATCTTCTTCCTCTGTCCGCCTTGCGCTTTGGAGCATTTTTATATCGAAGCCTTAGAGGGATCACCTGCGGCTATTTCCTGGGGCTCGCAACTTTAGCCTTCCCTTGCTGGTCGACTTGAGTCTAGAAGGAGCATTGGCAAGGGGAGGCTTTAGGCGTGGGTTTTCCAGGGCCCCTAGGAAGCGTTGATCATGAAAAGGAGAAAGCTTATATTTAAATATTAAGAAACCAATACTTTTAGAGTAAAGCTAAGTCTTTACCTTTTGCTTTGATGTGCGCGTCATCTATGTAAAAATCAGGCTCCTTGGAAACCTCCAAGAAATGCATCAGGACCCGCAGCTCTTCATAGGTAGTCGACCACAGCACAGTGAAGAACTGTGTGGCGAAACAGGCAGAAGTATCAGATGGGAATTCCATCTGGGAGAGCTACGCCTTGTGATTGAGCAAGTCGAGGGTCTTCGGGTCAATTGACTTGCACGCAATCCTCTTCGTCCTGTCCCTGTACAAGCCGCCGGCGGGGTCAGCAAGTGGAACTGCTACACCCTGGATAAACCCAAACTACCTTGCACACAGTTGAGGGTTATAGACTTCAAAAGTCAGGTAGCCATCGAAAATGACTGGCAGATCCCTGCTAGTCAGCACTCCATTCCAGAAGCCACGAGCATTTGAGGATTGATTTCCTGAGCAAGCGTCTTGCCGCCTGGAAAGGGTGCCCAGTCGCGTCGATCTACCCTGCCAAAGTCGACTATGTGCTTTAGGTGGCCAGTGATCGATGTCATAAGCCATTGATCCTTACGCTGGCAGCACTGGTCTAAGATGGTCTCCCCATAATAGGAGGATTCGAGGGGCGAAGAAGGGCCCTTTGAACCCAGGTCAATCATGGCATCCACATGGCCGACCAGAGATGAACTAACCAGAGCAACCCTCCTGCTGGATGTTTTGGAAATGGCTTGATTTGAGACGTTGCTCTGTCCAGATCATGGTAAAGAAGACCCAAACGAAGGGGCCCCCAGGAGATTTCTTCATTGGTCCTCCCTCAGAAAATTGGCCACCGCATAAGAAGTGTGGCTAACCTTCTTCCCAGGGAAGCAATAAACAAATTTGCTCAACCAGGTGCTGAGGAACTCGACCTCTTCCCGGGCGCCAAAACCTTCAGTCGACAACTTCTCATCTGACCTCTTGCCTGCTGAGGCCATTTTCAGATGCCTGCTCACCACCTCCATGTACTGAAGGGCGCCCTTGGGATTAACATCATCTGCCTGAGAGTACTGTCGAACAGGGCGGCCATTGATTTGCACCTGGTCAAAATCTTCACATCTGCCAATGTAACAGACATAGGACCTTCCGGGAAATAGAAGCAGTTGACAGCAGAGTTCCAGAAAGGGCAACATGGCTCGAACAAACCTAGGATCACAGTTCTTGTCTGCCACGGACATTCTAAAGAATCTCAAAATCTTCTGATTCCTAAACCTCTCTGTAAAATGCTCCTCCCACATCTCAAGCCAGTCTACCATCTCAGACTTAGATGCAGAAGGAAAACACAGGAAGGATCCCTGACCTTCCCAGTTGAGGGGATCGATGAAGTCGGGATGACAAATCGGGATAGGCTTCTCAGGTGATGAGATAGTTGAGCGGCACCGTCTCCGGGAAAAGATGCTCCGGCAAGATAGGTCCAAGAGTGGACGCCCGACCCCTGATCCTCTGCGACCGGAACGGGGTCCAGGTGGTCCCGCGCGCAGTTTATGGAACTCAAAACACTTAAAAGTTGACATCTTTTTGAGGGATCGAAGGAGTTTTGACAAGGGAGACGAAGGGTTTCTGAGAAACAAGGGTTTCTTGGAAAGACGGAGAAGTGTTGAGCAAGGAAGAAAAGTGCGGGAAAAGGATGATGACTCTCTTTTATATAGGGTATGATTTCTGCTGAGTCGGCACAGCCTACCCAGCATATAAAGGGGGGCTTATGTTGACATGGCAAATAAATTTGAGGCCTGGGCTTAGAACAGAAACCCTGTAATCCCTCAAGTCACACTCCGAGTCGGCCCAAGATATAGTCTCTAGGCCGACCCATGACGAAGTCGACTAGGTCGATTTGTGACGAAGGTCGACTAGGTCGAATTATGACGAAGTCGAAGTCACCAAGTATGACTCAACAAGTAGCTAGGCCTACTAGTAGGGTCAAGTCGACGGAATTTCCGGATAAGTCGACCAAGTCGATCGTAGTCCGTACAGATCAGTCAAGTCGACGAGGTTAAAATGAATTTATTCATTTTCAATCACGTCTGTTAAAGATCGTAACTGATCTTAAATATCCAGGAACGTGATCCCACATATCAAGGGGGTTGTTGAGACACTCCCGCGATATTAGGGATCACGATCTATAAAACGATCTATCTGTTACGTGTTAATCACGTACAAGTCCTCTATAAATAGCAGAGGAATTCTTCAAGATAAGGACACGACCATACACAGCCAAAACTCTGAAGTTGTTCGTCAACCTTAGGAATTAGATACCTCGACCCGTTTATAGGTCAACTCCCCCTCACCAGCAGAGTGAGCTCGTAGGGCCTTTGCCGTCAACTCCCGCCAGCGACACCACCGACGGAGTGAGCTCGTAGGGCCTTCGTCACAGCTTCCCGCCAGCGACCACCACCGACGGAGCGAGCTTCCAAGGCCTTCGTCACAAGTTCTCCGCCGTCACAGATTTCCACATCGTTGTCACCACTTGCACTTTTTTCATTCTGATGGCTTGTAAGCCCTGTTTTCTTAATTCGTTAAGATTGTAAGACTTGCATTTTATTTCAATAAAATTGTGCATCTTCTTACTGGTCGACCCACAACTCAATTCCTGTGAGTCCTTTGCCAAATATTTCCGACGTGATCCGTTCTATAGGCGAACAGATTGGTGACAGTGGG
>JAKZET010000263.1:0-11282 GCA_023653495.1 Melastoma candidum
CGCAGCATACCTTTGGTCTTTGCGATGTTAAGGACGATGAGTTCTACGAGCCCTTTGTGTAGGCATTGAAATTTTATTGATGTCAAAATAATGTCATTCGGCCCAAACCATATATTATGGCTGAATATGATTGATTGTCTTTATATTATAAGACATCACGATGTGAAATATTTTGCACTTATATCTTAGTGCAAATATAATACACGGGCCTGATATCATAAAAAAGTTCAAGCCCAACCCATTTATTTTTGGGTTTTAAAATTATGGCTCAGCCCATATGCTAGCCCAATTATGCCTAACCTAATTATAAAATGATCTGGGCTTAGCCCATATATCGGCCCATTCAAACTTCGGTCCAATCCAAATGTTGGCCCAATATGGCCTTTAAGCCCATGACTCTTTGTCCCACATCGGAAAGAGAGGGCACCCAAGGTTCCTTCAACTCCTATATAAAGGGAGTCTCACCCCCCTCTGGACACACAAAAATTCTCTCTTCTCTCTTATTCTCTTAAGCCCCATTGGGTTATAAAGAGATTCTAGTTATTTTTGAAGACCCATCAGTGGGTGGTGCGGCGAAGGCCCCTCTGCGGGTGGTGCGGCGGTGAAGGCCCCTCTTGCGGGTATATCTCCGAAGGCCCCTCTAGCGGGTATATCTCCGAAGGCCCCTCTTACGGGTTTATCTCCGAAGGCTACAAGATCAAGGTTCAAGATCAAGTCTGAAGATCGAGATCAAGGCTGAAGATCGAGATCAAGTCTGAAGATCGAGATCAAGCCTGAAGATCAAGTTCAAGCATTCAAGATCAAGACCAAGCTTCAGCAGCCTGGTGTCCTTCGCCCATCCTCAGAAGACTCTCCAGATCAAGCTTCTACAACAGCCCTGGTGTTCTTCGCCCATCCTCAGAAGACTCTCCAGATCAAGCTTCTACAACAGCCCTGGTGTTCTTCGCCCATCCTCAGCAGACTCTCCAGATCAAGCTTCTACAACAGCCCTGGTGTTCTTCGTCCATCCTCAGAAGATTCTCCAGATCCAGCTTCTACAGCCTTGGAGATCTTCGCCATTTCTGAAGATCAAGCCCTGCAGCTCCAGCATCTTCATCAATATATCTCCCTAAAGCTCCAGCAGATATTTGTCAGAGCTTCAGCCCATCCATATTTCGGATATCTTACGAGTATAGAATCAGAGGATTCACGTGCTTTGTCCGTGACTAGAGATTGAACCCGCTATATTTTTCAATACGACAATTTGTACGTTGCTTTCGGTTTATATATAGACCGTGAGATTTTTTACGTCTACAAATTTCTGGCACGCCCAGTGGGACCAACTCTGCCTCTCATCTCTTTACGTCTAAGTATCCAGATGGCTTCAAAGATGATCATGCTGAAGAACTCCAACGATGCTGTGAATAATCAGCTAGTTGGTTTTCCCTCTCAATCGTCTGAAAGTTTTTCATCGCCTGGTTCCAGGAACTTCACCAAAACCAGACCGATTTCTGACATATATAAGGAGACGGAAGAGATTCTAGGATCCATCTCTCCAAAGTCACCTCCATCATACAAGGAGGTTACTGAAAGAAGCATTCTCAGCAAGAGTTCCATATCACCAACTCATTTGGATAGTTTCTGCAACAACTCATCAAGTGTCTATCCTCTTGAGAATTCTCCATCAGACTGCACTCCAAAATGGAGCTTTGCTGAATCAAGGGCCAAAACACGCAAACAGGCTGAGGAGATAGAAGAAATGCTCAGGTCCATCTCTCCCAAAGCTTCTCCATCTTACAAGGATGTTCTTAACCAGAGAAGCTCTCCAAAGTGGACGTATGCCCAATCTGTGGCCAAAACTTGCAAACAGACTGAGGAAATAGAGGGAATGCTTAGAGCAATTTCCCCTAAGTCATCTCAACCAACTGCCGGTGACAGCCCCTTCAACAAGGTTCTAGTATCTCCTATGCCGCAGATAAATTTTGAAAATACCTCGTCAAGTGACTCTCCGTTGGATTCTTCCCCATAAGGGGATTCAACTAAAGGCTTCGAAGTCATGCCAGTGATGATGGCAGATACCCCTTCACTTGAAGATCAGGTCGCCGCTCTCACAAAAACTGTGGATGCTATGATGCTCTTCATGAAAGAAAGAGAGCAGCAAATGGACTACATTGTCAAAAGGCTGGAGAGTAAAGACACTGAGAAAATGTCTATGGAGGAGAGTTCGCGCACCCAAGTTGATAAAGGAAAAGCGGTCATGAATGTTGATGATTCGGCAAAACAGATGCCCATTGCTGAAGATCCTATTCCAGCGAAAGCAATGCTGGAATTAATAAAAGAAACGGTGAAGAGCGAGCTTGAGGGAAAATCATCATCATCTTCGGCATATTATAAGCCTTACAGTCGGAGAATTGAAGGCCTTAAGATGCCTGTGGGATATCAGCCTCCATACTTTCAACAGTTCGACGGGAAGGGTAATCCACGTCAACATGTGGCCCATTTCATTGAAACTTGCAATAATGCAGGCACGGATGGAGATTGGATGGTTAAGCAGTTTGTTCGCTCTCTGAAGGGAAACGCTTTTGACTGGTACATTGACCTCAAGCCAGGCACTATTGATAGTTGGGAACAATTGGAAAGAGAGTTTCTGAATCGTTTCTACAGCACACGGCGTGTGGTGAGCATGATGAGCTAACTAATACTCGCCAATGGGAGGAAGAACCTGTCGTCGACTATATCCAACGATGGAGGAATCTGAGCTTGAACTGTAGGGATCGTCTATCAGAGGAAACATCTATCGACATGTGCATTAAAGGCATGCTCTGGAGGATTCGATACATTCTGCAAGGGCTCAAACCACGATCGTTCGAGGACTTGGCAACGAAGGCTCATGACATGGAGTTGAGCTTTGTTGGGACCAACGTAAGTAACATCCCAATACCTGAGCCACCACGAGGGACAGGAAGACCAGGAAACAGAACTGGGGGCAAGCCTGCTTTCAAGGATACGAAGAAGCAGGTAATGACTATAGATGCTGCTCCTGTCAAAGTGCCAATTGCAAAAGGAAAAGTCTCAGCAAATGGACAATCACCTGTAGAAGCACCCAAGATGGAGAGGCAACGCCCAACTCTTGAGGAAAGGCAAAATAAGAAATATTCTTTTCCCGATGAAGATGTTGCAGAAATATTTGACTATTTGTTGTCTTCTAAAATGATCGAGCTTCCGCCATCAAAGCGACCGAACCAAGCGAATCTAGCTGACAATCCCAACTTCTGCAAGTACCACCGTGTTTTAGGCCATCCAATTGAGAGATGTTTCGTCTTCAAGGAAAAGGTCATGGAGCTTGTGCGCGACAACAAGATCGATTTAGGAGCCTATATTGCACCTTCAAATATGATCAGTGTCACAAACAATGATGATCCAAACATCATATTTGGGACTATCGATCCTGCTGAGATAATTGGTCTACCAAGTCTGGAGATAATGCAACAGTATATGACCAAAGTGTCAAGTTGTGTGGTTAGCTCCGAAGAAGTATCAACCGAAGAAGGCTGGACTTTGGTGACTCACAAAAGGAACCGGAAGAAGTCTTCTAAGCCTGTTAAGAAAACGCCTCCTTTGCGAGCAAAGATTGCGAGGAGGTCACCAATAAAAAAGGATTCCAGGAAGAGAGTTCGTTAGATATCCTATCCGTGAAGAAGCCAACCCCGGCTATGTTATGGGATTTCTTTCCGAAATGTTTTCGAAAACTTGCATATTTGCCTAGGAGCTGTCACCACATTGATGCAGACAAAGAAGTGGTGGTCGCGAAGGTTGACACACCGGAAGATCCCACAGTGATGAATGTTGTGAAATCATGAGAAGATGGCGCAACAATTACATTTTCTGATGAAGATCTCCTTATAGAACACAGATCTCACAATCGGCCGCTATTTGTATCAGGATATGCTTATGGTACGAAGGTCAATCGCATATTGATCGACCCAGGTTCAGCAGTCAATATCTTGTCACTAAAATCCCTGAAGGAGATTGGGCTAAGGGTTGACGATTTATCAAGTAGCCGGCCGGTAATCCAAGGATTCAACCAGGGGGGAGAACGAGCTGTTGGGAAGATCTGTCTCACCCTCACTATAGGAGATATGGAAGTTGGAGCAACGTTTTACGTCATTGATTCCAACACCACCTATAATATGTTGTTGGGTCGACCATGGCTGCATGAATACGGAGTTGTTGCATCCACGTTCCATCAATGCTTTAAATTTGTGAAGGATGGGGTAACCCACACAGTGTGGGCAGATGCGAAACCCTTTACGGAAGCGGAGTCATACTTCGCCGATGCCAAATTTTACTTTAATAAGGGTATCAATGCTGAAGAAAAAGTCTCGAAGCATGCACCGGTTGTGAGGGATATCACGAAGAAATCGAACGTAGAAGTTTCACCTATTCAACAAGAGACACTTCCAGTTAATCCAACAGTTGAAAATGAAAGGACGGATGATAAGCCTAAACAGAATGTTCCAATCCTGCGCTATATCCCAAGAGCCTTTCGAAAAGCCGGGGAACCACCTTTTGTGAGTAGCCATGCTGAAGAAATGGTGGTGCCAAAGGAACTCAACTGGCCAGTGACGAAAATGACGACAATAGCTCAAACAAGTACGCCTTTAAAAGGTTTTGTTAGACCTAAACAGGAGGCAATTATTTATCCAGATTCATTGCCTGACAGGCGCACCAACGGATTTGATCTAAATGCGTTCAGGCTAATCTCTGCAGCCGGCTACACAGAAGACTTGAAAGCGCTTGGGGCTACTTCAAAAGAGGCCAATCCAGGAGGTGATACTCAAAAGTCAAAAATCGGTCTCGGGTATGATACTACTAATCCCGTCGAAGCAGTGAAGAAGGCTTCAACTCAATACATTGAGGCTGATGATAAAACTACAGCCGAATCGACGAGAACTTCGGTATTTGATCGACTTGGAGCCCCGTCTGAGCGAAGGTCGGTATTTGATAGACTTGGCACTCAAAAAGAAGAAATTAAGGTTCGAAGATCGGCGCGATCAAGATTGAGTCAAGCTCCAAGAAGTCAATGATGTGGAAGAAAGTTGATAAAAAAGAAGATATCCCAATTATCATAGAAGATACGAAGGATCTTCGAAGCAAAGTTCCCTCTCGAATGAAGCGTCAAACGGTTGTTGAAGTAACTACTGGTGATGTACTGAAAATGAGCACGAAGACATGGGTATCTACTAATAGCAATGGGGAATCATCTCATAGTAATAGTGGAAATGATGTTGCCGCTTCCTACCACGTCACAATTATTGAGGCTGAGGAAAGCACTTCCCCTAAAGAGGATGATGCAGAAGAGGCTCCAGAAGTATTCGAGGACAAAAAGAAGTCTACTGTTGATGAATTGAAAGAAGTCGATCTTAGAGAGGAAGGGAATCATCGCCCTACATTCCTTAGCGCAAGTTTAACCCTTGAGGAAGAGGAGTTGTATGTCCAACTGTTGAAGGAATACAAAGATGTCTTCGCATGGAGTTACAAAGAAATGCCTGGCCTTAACCCAAAGATAGCGGTCCACAAGTTGGCTGTTAAGCATGGAGTTCGACCCATAAAGCAAGCTCAACGACGTTTTCGTCCAGAATTGATCCCATTGATAGAAGCCGAAGTCAACAAGCTTATCGAAGCTGGATTTATTCGGGAGGTGAAATATCCAACATGGATTGCAAATATTGTACATGTTAGGAAGAAAAACGGTCAACTCCGAGTTTGCGTTGATTTTCGTGATCTCAATAATGCGTGTCCCAAGGACGATTTTCCTCTTCCAATCACTGAGATAATGGTAGACGCGACCACTGGTTATGAAGCCCTCAGTTTTATGGATGGATCATCGGGATACAATCAAATCCGAATGGATCCGAAGGATGAGGAAATGATGGCTTTTCGTACACCAAAAGGTATATGTTGTTATAAGGTGATGCCTTTTGGGTTGAAGAATGGGAGCAACTTATCAACGGGCCATGCAACGGATCTTTGATGATATTCTCCACAAAAGCGTAGAGTGTTACGTGGATGATCTGGTTGTCAAATCCAAAAAAAGGCGCGATCATATTGACGACCTTAGAAAAGGATTTGACAGACTGCGCAAATATCAACTGAAAATGAACCCGTTAAAGTGTGCGTTCGGGGTCACTTCGGGAAAGTTCCTTGGATTTATCGTTCGACATCGAGGCATTGAAATCGATCAATCAAAGATAGATGCGATTATGAAGATGCCAGGGCCAAGGAATATACATGAGTTGAAGAGCCTTCAAGGGAAGCTTGCATACATTCGAAGGTTTATATCAAACTTGGCCGGACGATGCCATCCCTTTCATAGATTGATGAAGAAAGGTACTCCTTTTGAGTGGGATGAAGCGTGTGAAAATGCATTCAACAGCATAAAGGCTTATTTGTCAAAGCCACCGGTTCTAAATGCTCCAATCCAAGGAAGACCCCTCATACTTTATATAGCAGCACAAGAAGCTTCATTAGGAGTTCTGTTAGCTCAAGACAACGATAATGGAAAAGAAAATGCCCTATATTATTTGAGCAGGACTTTAACCGGAGCGGAATTGAATTACTCTCCAATTGAGAAGACCTGTCTGGCTTTAATGTTTGCTATACAAAAGCTGCGACATTATTTGCAGGCACACTCTGTTCGTCTCATATCACGGGCAGATCCTCTCAAGTATATAATGTCAAGGCCGGTTTTATTTGGTCATCTCGCAAAATGGGCACTTATGCTCCAAGAGTTCGAGATCCTGTATGTACCTCAAAAGGCTATAAAGGGACAAGCTTTAGCTGACTTCTTGGCAGACCATCCTATACCAGATAGTTGGAAAATATCGGAAGAACTGCCCGACGAGGAAGTAATGTTGGTTGATGTTCCCCCTCCCTGGAAAATGTTCTTTGACGGATCAGCAACACAAAGAGGCGCGGGAGCTGGAGTTGTCTTCGTCACGTCCGATGGAGATATCATCCCTTATGTATATACCCTTACTCAGTTATGCTCAAATAATATGGTTGAGTATCAAGCTCTCATACTCGGGTTAGAAATGGCCATGGATAATAAAGTACATAGTTTGAGGGTATATGGAGACTCCAAGCTTGTGATTAATCAACTTTTATCCACATACGAGGTTCGCAAGCCAGAGCTTCTGCCTTATCATGACTATGCGGTTAAACTCGCAGGGTGGTTCCCAGACATTATAATAAGTCATATACCGAGAAAGGAAAATGCACAAGTCGATGCCCTGGCATCTCTAGCTTCTGCACTTACTTTGGTGGATAAGGAGGTTGGCATCCGGTTATGTCAAGCATGGGTGGTTCCGCCAATTCATGATGAGAAGGAAACGGACGAAGCTAATCTCGTATCCATCTTTAATATAGAAGACCAGGATTGGAGACAACCACTCATTGACTTTCTCGAGCATGGAAAGCTTCCCAACAACCCGCGACAAAAAGTGGATGTGAGGAGAAGAGCGCCTCGATTCATATATTTTAAGAATACTCTCTACCGACGATCCTTTGAAGGAGTGTTCTTGCGATCCCTTGGAGTTGAGGAAGCCTTGAGAGCGGTAGAAGAGGCGCATTCTGGAGTTTGTGGAGCTCATCAATCAGGCCCTAAACTTCACTTCCAATTGAAGAGAATGGGCTACTATTGGTCAACAATGGTAAAAGATTGTATGGAATATGCAAAGAAGTGTCAAGCTTGTCAGTTTCACGCTAACTTCATTCATCAATCTCCCGAGCCACTTCATCCAACTGTAGCATCTTGGCCATTTGAAGCCTGGGGGTTAGATGTTGTAGGACCCATAACTCCTAAATCGTCAGGGGGCCATTCATATATCCTAGCAGCGACGGACTATTTCTCAAAATGGGCAGAAGCTGCATCCTTTCAGGAAGTGAAGAAGGAAACTGTGATCACCTTCATTAAGAATAATATCATTTTTCGTTATGGCGTGCCTCGCTATATCATTACTGATAATGGCCGGAATTTCTCTAATAAGGCCATGGATAAATTTTGCGAGCAATTTGGTTTCAAACAATATAACTCTTCCATGTATTATGCGGCCGCAAACGGGTTGGCGGAGGCGTTCAATAAAACGCTATGCAATCTTCTAAAGAAGGTGGTCGATAAAGCTAGAAGAGATTGGTATGAACGAGTCGGAGAAGCTCTATGGGCGTATCGTACGACGTACAGAACCGCGACTCAAATGACGCCATACTCGTTGGTCTATGGTGTTGAAGCGGTCCTTCCACTTGAACGACAAATACCGTCGCTGCGAATAGCCATACAAGAAGGACTTTGTCAGGAAGATAATGCACGATTGCGCTTGCAGGAACTAGAAGCTTTGGATGAGAAACGTCTTGAAGCCCAGCAGCGGATTGAATGCTATCAAGCGAGGATGTCGAAGTCTTTTAACAAAAAAGTACGACCTCGCTCCTTTCAAGTAGGTGACCTTGTTTTGGCAGTACGAAGACCGATAATCATCACGCACAAGACCGGGAGCAAATTCACATCCAAGTGGGATTGTCCATACGTAGTCCAAGAGGCTTACACTGGGGGCGCCTACAAAATAGTTGATCAAGATGGAGTACGAGTTGGACCAATCAATGGGAAGTTCCTGAAGCGATACTACGCCTGAAGAATAATGCTCCATGTCGCACGAGCCTAAACTGCACGACATAAAAAAAAATCATCATGTAATACTCCTGGCCCGCACGAGTATAAACTGTGAACGGCTCAATAAAACAAAAAATGTAATACTCCTGGCCCGCACGAGTATAAACTGTGAACGGCTCAATAAAACAAAAAATGTAATACTCCTGGCCCGCACGAGTATAAACTGTGAACGACTCAATAAAACAAAAAATGTAATACTCCTGGCCCGCACGAGTATAAACTGTGAATGGCTTAAAAATATATATTAAAGTCGTGGTTATATGAGTATAAGAGATGAACGACTTAAAAAAGAAAGGACTTTTATTTGAAAAAAATGATAGTCCTACAAAGAAGGAAAGTCCTATTCTAAAGACTAAACAAACTAGAAGAGTGAAATCAAGCTTCCCAGGTAAATTGGACAAACTCTTCACGAGTCATCTTCAGTTGCTCTCGAAGTTCATTGAAGGACAAATGATCTTCATCACGGACTATCCAGGCATTCTTCAAAGCAGACATGGCCCCTTTAAATTTGATATGTCCTCATCTGCCTCCTTAATGATAGCAACAGTCTACTCTAGCGAATCCTCTAAGGTCGCTTTAGCCCCAATGCAATCAGACAATTGTTGTCAAAGTTATTCAATCTTAGCTTTAACGGCGGCTAGTTATTCTTCTGTTGTTGTCCCTTCAGCGGTGGACAATAGATCTGAATATTTTGTCGATCCTTGCATATATTCTTCCACCAAGGCATGGATAAGAGGCCGTTCCAAATGCTCACTTTCATCAATGAGATCGAGAATATTCTCCAACTCAATAATTGTGTGACCCTGACTAAAGGGAGTTTTGAAAATCTTCTCCTTGATGTCTTCCCATATATAAGCTCGAGAAGCCACACCTGGGTCACTCAAGTCAGGGTCGACAGAAGCGACATCAACTTCTTTATTCCCTTCGAATTGAGCAATCCTTTCTGGAATTCGAGCTGCCATTGATGATTGTCCAGCAACTCCCAAAAATACCCGTCCCAACAAGATTCGCCAAATGTAAGCGAAGGTTTTTGCTCGGCATAGGACATCGTGGATGGAGACAATAAAGACCAGGCCTTGAGGCGATAAGAATCATATGGATCTCCATCGATCAGTGTTGGATATCAAGCTTGATGTGCGGAGCACAATGGCCCATTTTGGATGGAAGACATGGTAACTTCAGCGTATCTTCTTCTTGTGGGTTATCGTCCTTCACAAGACACAGATACCGTTGTCTCCTTAAAATAAACCACGGTTCTGATTTGTGAAATACACATCAAGTCTCTTACGGATCCCACTCCAATATTTACGTACTTTAATTCTAATCTCTCTGCAATATATATACGCATACGAGATACGAATTAAAGTGGGGGCATTTGTAGGCATTGAAATTTTATTGATGTCAAAATAATGTCATTCGGCCCAAACCATATATTATGGCTGAATATAATTGATTGTCTTTATATTATAAGACATCACGATGTGAAATATTTTGCACTTATATCTTAGTGCAAATATAATACACGGGCCTGATATCATAAAAAAGTTCAAGCCCAACCCATTTATTCTTGGGTTTTAAAATTATGGCTCAGCCCATATGCTAGCCCAATTATGCCTAACCCAATTATAAAATAATCTGGGCTTAGCCCATATATCGGCCCATTCAAACTTCGGTCCAATCCAAATGTTGGCCCAATATGGCCTTTAAGCCCATGACTCTTTGTCCCACATCGGAAAGAGAGGGCACCCAAGGTTCCTTCAACTCCTATATAAAGGGAGTCTCACCCCCCCTCATGGACACACAAAAATTCTCTCTTCTCTCTTATTCTCTTAAGCCCCATTGGGTTATAAAGAGATTCTAGTTATTTTTGAAGACCCATCAGTGGGTGGTGCGGCGAACGCCCCTTTGCGGGTGGTGCGGCGGCGAAGGCCCCTCTTGCGGGTATATCTCCGAAGGCCCCTCTTGCGGGTTTATCTCCGAAGGCTACAAGATCAAGGTTCAAGATCAAGTCTGAAGATCGAGATCAAGGCTGAAGATCGAGATCAAGCCTGAAGATCAAGTTCAAGCATTCAAGATCAAGACCAAGCTTCAGCAGCCTGGTGTCCTTCGCCCATCCTCAGAAGACTCTCCAGATCAAGCTTCTACAATAGCCCTGGTGTTCTTCGCCCATCCTCACAAGACTCTCCAGATCAAGCTTCTACAACAGCCCTGGTGTTCTTCGCCCATCCTCAAAAGACTCTCCAGATCAAGCTTCTACAACAGCCCTGGTGTTCTTCGTCCATCCTCAGAAGATTCTCCAGATCCAGCTTCTACAGCCTTGGAGATCTTCGCCATTTCTGAAGATCAAGCCCTGCAGCTCCAGCATCTTCATCAATATATCTCCCTAAAGCTCCAGCAGATATTTGTCAGAGCTTCAGCCCATCCATATTTCGGATATCTTATGAGTATAGAATAAGAGGATTCACGTGCTTTGTCCGTGACTAGAGATTGAACCCGCTATATTTTTCAATACGACAATTTGTACGTTGCTTTCGGTTTATATATAGACCGTGAGATTTTTTTACATCTACAGGGTTAT
>JAKZET010000264.1:0-20000 GCA_023653495.1 Melastoma candidum
GGCTGTGGTTGCCCTGTTGGTTCGCGTCCCGGTTGGATACTTCTTGTCCTTGTGGCTGAAGAAGTACCATTCGCTCTGTTCTTCATAACCCATTTTGCACCTATCTGTTCATCACTAATCAAACACGATCATCATTACCACCTAGAAAACTATGTCTCAACAATGTTTTTCTCATATTACTGGGAAAAGACCAAAAGCACAACCTTCAATGTCCCAAGGTTCCATCTTGTAGAGATCGATCTCGACAATCACATTGAGATCGATCATCTGGGAGTTGATCTTCCTCGTGAGGTAATACCCGACCAGCTCTTCCTCTGTCGGATGGAACCGATAACCAGGTGGAATGGACGACTCCCGCTGCATCTCGCAACCCTCCCCTAATCCTGAGACAGGACAATCCGGCAACCTCAGTCTCAAATTGAAATCACAACAGAAGTACCCTGGTGCTCTTGCACGCACGAGGAAAAGGCAAGAACTGGAAAGAAAAGATAGATCTCGGAGATATTTCATCCAAAAGGCTCAAAGAAATGAATACAACTCTGTTTATATTATGAAGTTAGCCTCCATGTCACTGTTTGGTGGGAGGTGGGGGGGAATCTTTTGAGGTTTCCATCCTCTAGCTTCAATAGGAAGATGCATGAATCATTTCAAGAAAAAGAACCATATCCTTCAGAGATTACAGCATGAGATTGCATAATTCACAATTAGCACCCAATTGAATAACAAACATAGAGAACAGAAGTGGTGGGGTTGTGGGGTGGCAGAAAAGATTGACCTTTTTTTCTTCTTGTAAGATGAAATCATGGCCTTGGGTGTGTATGTGGATGAGTATGTGTGTGTGAGAGAAGACAGTAAGTGAGTTTTGGTATAACTTTGAGTGCAGTGCACTCATATCATAAGCCCCCATCGCGGAGAAAAACGTACTTTTCGACGACCTACTACCCTCCCTACCCTTTTGAGAATACACTCGTGTCATTAGTCGCGTACCCAGAAAGGGATAACCAAACCACCATACATGAGAAAGAGCCATAGATGACAGAGGAAGTTTTGAGAGGGAGGAAGAGCTGGACTCACCTCCCAGGGGGAAAAAGGCTTCGTCTATCCTGAAACTGCTGATAATTCAGAGAAGAGTGGGGGAGTGGACCGGATCAAGAGATAGAATCCGAGCAAAGAAGTTTCTATGTCGTCCTAAAGCAGATCCAGGATCAGACACGCGCCCGCGCATATATAGGAACACACGAACAGTTGTTGTTGTCTTCCAAGTCTCTCTAATCGTTAGGAGAGCTTTTCTTGGATTATTATTGTCCACAACCTTCTTTTAAAGGTGGTGTCCATCCTCCTTTGCTTGATATGTCCAAGTCCGTCCGAGTTCGGTGCGCCGCCCTTCGTCACATCAATCCACTTACCTGGTGCCACATGGGATTGTTCGACAAGGGGGGAGAGGGTGTTGCCTTGAGCCATCGCTGTCCCAAAGCAACTAATGATATTAGGTACATATGAGGAATGCTATTAGGTACCGAGGATTAAGGTTTTCATTTGATGAATTATCGTACATATCCTACGCAAATGACACTCGTGCTTGAGTTCATATCACAGACTTCATCGTTTGGTTCGAGAATGTTGGGAAAAATATCTGGGAAAGGGCACCACCACCATTGGTAATAGTGGTGAAAACGAGCCGAGTCGAGACCGAATACTCCAGGCTCGAGCTCGGCTCGATTAGGAAAAGTCCGAGCTCGAGCTCGGCTCGAACTCGATCGAGCTCAAATAATCGAACTCGACTCGATCTAATTATGGAGAGCCCGAGCTATGCTCAAAAGGCTCGAATGTAGGCTTAAATTTCAATATTATTATTATTATTTTATATTATATAATATTAGGTTCGCAAGCGGCTCGCGAACCATCGAGTTGTAAGTGTTTTGGCTCAAATTCGGCTCGTTTCGTTCACGAACCGGCTCGAGCTCGAACTTAATTTTGACCAAGCCAGCTCATGAGCGGCTCGCCAGTGGCTCGGTTCGTTTTCACCCCTATTTGGTAACAAATAGTTCCCTTTCCAAGTACTAGGAGCATCTCCCTAAGATAATCCACACTTTCGAAGCGTGGAACACACTTGTCGGAAAGGTGAACTCGACCTTCTTCCTAGGAAAGGCCGGCCGGCCATGGAAGCCTAGGGAGGAACAGGAGGTTAAAGCTAGGAAGAAGCAAACCACAACAAAAACAGCAGCAATGAAAACATGCATTTCTTACTCAGCAAAACATGCTCCATCATCTCACCCCCCCCAACCATCATAAACAATAGATATGATGGGTCCTAACCTTTTGATACCTCAAATCATTACAACCCCACCTCATCCTATATTCAAACCGACCACTCTCCCCCTCTTCCTCAGCTTTTTATTTCGCACGAGATTATAATAGTAACGACAACCTTGGCCGCTGTCAAGAAGAACTCCCGGGATAGATTGATGATTTCGCTGGTTTTGGAATGATTAGTTGGGGGGGTGGGTTTTGAGAGTGATAGTTTGGGGGCGGTGTCACTTGTGAGGAGAGCCATACACCATTTTTTGGCAAACATTGAATGAACTCTCCACATCTGGGGCGGTTGTAAAATAAATGGGATTTATTTAGATGGAGACAAAACCCTAACACACACCCAAGACAATTTCTGAACTGAAACTCCACGTCAGGGATCAAAAGTAGACGCAGAAAACGCAGAGAGAACGTGAGGGATGGAGGAGATGTGGATATTGTTTGTAGGGTAAGCAAAGGAGGGTTTTTATGGTGTGGGGGAGAAGAGAAGATGGCTTTGTACCAAAGGTTACGAAATATTAGAGCGAATAGTTTCAAAATTCGTTAAATAATTTCTTCAAATCGGAGTCGATAAATTTGATTTTATACTTTAAGAAAATAAGAGTTGTCAATTCCATTTCTGATTCCAATTGTCAAGAAAAAATATGATTGGACAAAAATCGAAATTGGAAATCATAATTTTCTTATGGGTGAAATCGGTGCGAACTCTTGATAAATTTTGAAACTTCACGAAATATTTTTGTTACTGATCAGTTGAAGAAAGATTTTAAAAGCTGGAGAAAGAAAATATGAGAGGCTCTCACAGACCAACAGACCCTTTAAGACGGTGCACTCTCGGCCTGCTAATTGTGTCACCACCACCCTGATCATGCATATCTAAAACAAACATGATCACGATTACGGCATTGTCCCTAAGATAATGTTTCCGTCCCCATGTAAATAACTGGGTTTAGGTGACAGGATCAAGCGTTGTAGTTGGGTGGAGGGTCGGTGCTAGTGATGATCATATACATAGAATGTACAGGTGAAGAAGGAAGAAAGTGTACAGAGAGATGGGGATAGGATGTGAGTTGTACAGTACACGCATGTCCACTGCCAGAGGAGGAGGACATTAGAAGATCGATCGTCTTGAGCCCCCAGGACATAACGAAGAAAAAAGTGCCGGTAGCCCATTGAAGAAGCTCTGGGCTTCAGGGTTGGTGGATTTGGATTTGGATTTGGTGAATCATAGAGCTTAGAGTAAAAAAGGCAAGAGTGGGGAGGGGGGGAGGTCCCTCTGCCTTTGTGTGTTCGGACAAAGGTTGGTTTATCACAAGCTGTCCGAGGGAGAGGGGGGGGGGACCAAACCAAACCCTCTTATTGGCATCAAACATTAAGCCACAGCTGTATGGTCGAACTACATTCCAAAGGAAAAAAGAGGTGGTGGGTGAGATGAGAACCTCTCCTCTCCATTCTTCTTTGGTTTTGGACCTTTTCCTCTCGGTGTGTGCAAGTGAAATCAGTGTCTGTGTGTGATATTTGCTTGGTTGTACCATTCCCAAGTCCCAACAACTGAGAAGGCACCCCCCCACCCTTGTGAATAAATGTCACATGTCACCTTCATCCTTCATGTGGGGGACAACCTTGCATGTGAAAAGTGGGCCATCTCCTTTCTATTTCCCCTTGGGACAACGAGGAGGAGGAGGAGCCTTCATAAAAGTAGGTTACCCCCTTCCGACCGTCTTTCATCGTTCATCGCAAATATGAAGAGTGTCTTCCTCCTGGCTTTCGTCTTCGCAGTCCTCTCAATGCAGGTTCGTTTTTAGTCCATTCTCCCTTGCATTGCTGTCCAGGTCGAGGGACAGACTGTTCTTGGAGCTTCTTCTTTGTGCATCTTGGGTAGGTCGCCAGGGGAGATGCTTCCTTGGCGAATGAAAATGGCCATTCTGCAGCCGACAGTGTGAGCTCACTGAAATCCCGTAGCTTCTGCCAGTTTCCTGGTCGCGTTTGATTCGAATGGATGATATGAGCTCTTCCCTTCTCCGACATTGCTCGGGTCTGTTTTTTCAGCTGCAGGAGGGAAACACGGAGGTGGAAACGATGATGGGAAGAACCAAGAGGTATCATCCGAAGATCAAGATCAGTAAGTGAAGAGGAATGAATCTCTAGCTCCCCTGAGATTATGCAAGGGGCCGATGTCCCGAACGAACTGATAGAAGAAACCTTGTCGTTTCTCCGCAGACTGCAACGGTGCTTGCTCAAAGAGATGCTCTGAAGCGTCGAGGAAGAACGTGTGCCACAGGGCGTGCAACACGTGCTGCCAGAGGTGCCACTGCGTGCCCCCGGGGACATCCGGACACGCCAAAGCCTGCCCGTGCTATGCCAGCCTCAGGACCCACGGCAACAGGCCCAAATGCCCCTAATCGCTCCACCCCAAGCAACCATCCAATCCATCTGCTCTGGCTCTGGCTCTTGAAGAAGGAAGTACTCATATAAACAATGATGTGAATAAGGAAGGAAAAGGCGACATGGGACTTTTTGGGGGGGCTAAACACAATCCCAAATTGGTCAAACTTGTATCTCATTGACAAAATGTATTGGATTAATAATAACATATAATTTGATGAATAATAATGCAAGTGATTCTATCAAAAATCAATGGGGATATGAACGATGATTCAACAAATAAAAAAAAGATGTGACTAATAATAATAATAGTCCATTTTGTTAACGGGTGCCTTTTTGTGATTAAGAGATTTAAATAGTAAAAACATAATTATTAATATCTTATAAGAAGATTAAATGTAAAAAATACAACGTGCTAGTTCACTAATATCGAAAGGAAATCCAAATATGAAAGCAATTGAACACTCGTGATGAACCCCAAGGAAAAAGAAAAGAACATCTCACGGGGAGACCGACCACCCATTGCCCAATTTGGCTCCATATGAAATGAATCTCCTAAATACTAATAAAAGTCGGGTAATAAATCTGACATTATTTATCAATTAAATTAAATGAAATCCCCCAATTATAATATTTATCACGAGGCCCCTGCGTCTTAATTCCCCCCCTTCTTCTGGTGTCCATTTTTTACCACCGCCGATCGGAAGAAGAAGATAGAAAGCAAGGAACTCCCGCAAATCTCGCCTCTCCCGATCGGAAGTCGGTTGAGTTAGTTAGTTGGTTTAGTTATTGGGGGACGAATGGTGGCGGCGTCACTTTTGTGCTATGAATGAATGGCTCAGTACCGGCAATTCGGTTACAGGGATCACGATCTCCACCCTTCCAACGGCGGTCCTCCCCCCGCCGCCACCTCCTCCTCCGACCACTACTCCCTCGGCGTCAGGTCTTCCTCCTCAGCCCCTCACCACCACCAGCTCGGTAAGCCAGGGCGCGCCCGGAGGTTCGGTCGATCCGATCGGGGCTGGCGGTTGTCCGTGGGCTCCGTCATCCTGGTGCTCTTCGTCGGCCTCAGCGTCACCTCTCTGGCTTATTTCCTCCTATTGAAGGATGGTCGAGGTCGGTTTTGGTATTCCTAGTTCCGTCCGTCCGTCCGCCTGTTGTGAAATCTTTGGTCGGTTCGGGAGATAAGCCTGTGGATTTGAGTCAGGATTTCGCTTTTGTTTGTTCGTGGATTTGGGTGATTGGATCTGTGATTGTGGTTCGACCTCATTAATTGAGTGTGCTGGGTAGGTCATGTTTGGATTTTGACTTTTTTCCTTTTTGTTTCTTATTTTCGTAAGATTCAAACAGCTACCAAGGTGAGCTGGATGATTCAAGGTATGACTCTGACTTCCTCACCAATGTCACACGAACTGAGGGGGTTAAGGTCCTTGGGTTTGGGCGGGGTTCTGTGACTCGTGGTCGGGATTCACGCTACTGGGATAAGGATGATAGGAGGAGAGATGAAGATTACAATGAAGATGCCGTGGAGCATGTTAAAGAGAATGCCGGCGAGTCGATGGATGGGGAGGATGTGTCTGCAGGAGGGAGGACCGATGGTGATAAATCCTTGTCCGACGACTCTGGGAGGGTGATGGGTAAGAGAGGTGCTGGCTTGTATAATGAAGCGGGTCGTAATGAATTGAAGATGTATGAAGCTGAGTATGAGGCTGCTTTGAAAAATTCGGGTCAGTCTAACGATGAGGGTGACCACAAGAGCCACCTGTCCGATGCTGAACTGCTTGGGGTGAAGAAAGATGATGCTGATAATGAGTATGAAGATCTCGATTCTCTCGAAGATCTGATTGATGAGCATCAAGAAAAATTTCGTGAATTTCATGATCATCTTACTCTGTCCGATTCTCAAAAGAAGGAATCTAATGGCAAGAGTAAGTCAACCGATGAAAGTTCTGAGATTGGAAGCGAAGGTCGAAACGTTGCTGAGTTGTCTGATGAAGTACCTAGGATATTCTATGGGGAGGAGTCTTCCGACTCTCGAGAATCAGATAAGATCAAGACGAGATCGCAGTATATCAGCAGAACAGATGGACAAATGACGAAAAAATTGACCAAGAAAAGACCTAAACGCTGTAAGTTTCTGTGTTGATCTTCAGAAAGTCAAAGCTAGCTAAAGGGGAAGAAATAAAGATATTAGCTGAATTGTTTAGTAGATCGTGTTTCGTTAATACTGATTAAATGACTAGTTGTAGGCTTGTAGCTACCTTTCGTAAGTGGTGTTTTCTGATATGCTATGCATCTCTAGCTCTGTGAAAGAAATATTCAATGCGAACATAACTGGATATGAATTACCTATCGCTAAGGGACATGGATTCTGTAATTGGTTATTAGGGAAAAAAAAGGAAAGGTTTATGGAATGGCTCTTTTCTCAGTTCGAGTGTTGAGTGATGCTGGTATTAGTGTTGCCTACTACTCCATAACAAAGAATGCAACATTTGAATCTTGGCATACTCTCACTGAAGGCGATGCCAACTGCTGTTGAATTAATTTTATGGCCGGTGCTGATCTCTTATCTGATTTTACATGCTTAATTTGGTAGATCCATGTGAAATGAAGCTCTCAAATGCTACAGCAATGATCGTCGAGCCTGTAGAGGGTCGAAAGTTTGCAAGGTTTTACTTGCAGTATGTACAGGAAGAGGAAAAACCTCTAGATGCACCAGAGTGGGAACCCAGATTTGCTGGCCATCAAAGTCTACAGCAGCGAGAAGAGTCATTCTCGGCTCGTGATCAGACCATTCACTGTGGTTTTATTAAAGGTTCCAAGAATTCTCAGAGCACTGGATTTGACCTATCAGAGGATGATGCAAGTTATATCAGTAGATGTCACGTCGCAGTGACCTCATGCATCTTTGGGAATTCAGATCGTTTAAGGATACCTGCTAAACAAATGGTGACTTGCTTCTGTTCGCAGTTTTCATTGTCATTTACATAAACTTAAAATTCAGTTTACTGAATCATGGGCTTTTGGCTCGGCAACCCAATTTGACATATTGCATATGGTAGCATTATTATATTATTTACCGCTTGGAGTTTCTGATTTCTCTTCATGCTCACAAATGTCAGATCAGTCGCCAATCGAGAAAAAATGTCTGCTTTGTTATGTTCGTGGATGAGGTTACTCTGGAGACACTTACGTCTGAAGGCAGCATGTTAGATACAATGGGGTTCATTGGATTGTGGAAGATTGTGGTTGTAAAGAATTTGCCCTATGATGATATGAGAAGAGTGGGGAAGATACCGAAGTTTTTGACACATCGGCTCTTCCCTTCTGCTAGGTGAGCTAAAAGTTTGTTGATTTAGGAGGGAGGCATCGTCCACTAGCTAATTTTGGCGAATCATAAACATCTCTTGTCACTTGCAGATACTCGATTTGGCTGGACAGCAAATTGCGACTCCAATTGGATCCTATCCTTCTTTTGGAGTACTTCCTATGGCGCAAGGGTTTTGAATATGCTATTTCTAACCATTACGATAGACATTGCGTCTGGGAAGAAGTAGCTCAGAATAAGAAACTGAACAAGTACAACCACACTGTCATAGATCAGCAGTTTACATTTTACCAGTCTGATGGACTGAAGAGGTTCAATCCTTTGGATCCAGCTAAGCTCCTCCCTAGCAGTATGTCTCTACGAAGCTTACCTTCTACTTTGCTTGTGCTTGTTACTCCTTACCTCCGTTGACTTCAATGTCATGGCATCACTTGACAGATGTCCCGGAAGGATCCTTCATAGTGAGGGCACACACACCGATGTCTAATTTGTTCTCTTGCCTATGGTTCAATGAAGTCGATCGCTTCACTCCACGTGATCAGCTCAGCTTTGCTTACACGTACCACAAGTTGAGAAGGACGAATCCCGGGAAACCATTCTATTTGAACATGTTCAAGGTTTGTATCTCCTTTACCCTTCACAGGATCAGGATAATCATGCGATCAGCATACAGATAATTGGAATCCTTGTTTCAATCACAGGATTGTGAGAGGCGGCGGGTGGCCAAGCTCTTTCACCACCGTTCAGAGGAGAAGCGCAATATTCACCAGGGTGGAGCCGTGTAGAGCGTGTCCTATACCAAGGTTTCCCTTCGTCATCAAGCAGCAATTCTTTCGTTGGACCGGTGCTTGGTAAGAAGACGGTTATTTCCCTGCCTCAACTTGTTCAAAGAGCCGAGAGTTGATTTTCTGTAGGGACTAGGGGTCTCTGCGCCAACTCTCCCTCCCTGGCTATACCATGTGGCGACGATGAGGTCAGCATGCCGCCGGCCTTATAGGTTACATACGCATACAAAGGCAGGACTGGGTATGGGGGATAGGGATAGGAGCATAGGTGATTTCATTATTCTTATCCATTGTTATCATCATTGTCTGTCATTCTTTGGATTCATTCGGAGGCGCATGGAGCCACTCAGAAACTATATGATCCAGATTCCTTCTTACCAGCTCTTGTTTCTACTGACTCATGTTTTTGGCCTGCTCATTTTCAACATCCTTTATTCAATGGCAAGGATTTTGAAGTCCCGGACGAGGAATAAACGTACGAATCCCTTTGGAGGGCTCAAAGTTCTTTAGAGACCTGTCTTATTCTGTGAATTCGATTCCGCCCTTGCACAGGTCACATACATCTGCTTCGTCGTCTGAGCAAAACGCGTCCTTGGACATGTTTGATTCATCACTCGTCACTCCATTTATGGCAGGTTCCTTGCATCCTCCTGCCTAGCCGGACCAACCTTTAATGTTATGGCCTCCCCCTGTAACTGCAATTTGTAATTGAACTAAATGGGGTTTGGTCCAGTCCATGGGGTGGCTGTTAGGGTCGCTATCCGCCGGCCAAGGTTCAATTATGTCGGGTAAGTGTGATCGCCGGTTCGACAAAGGTCAATGGTGTGGTCCTGACCTGAGTCTCGATGGGACCGTAGATGGGGTGAAGATAATGTCAAGCTCTCAGGAGAGGAAAGAAATACGCTAACGTCTGGCGGTAAAGCAATAACGCAGTTAAATACGAAGAGAGAGAGAGAGAGACACCATGTTCACCGATGCCATTGCCGCTGAAGTTGCTAACAAAAATTCGACCAAATAGTCGACCATTTGTTTGATGATGTTGATGATCGTGTTTGATAAAGTTCAATACATGACTATTTATACTACTACGATTACTTAATGCTAAGAGTATTAAAAGACATGTAACCATTACCCATTAGCGCCCTCCCATCCTCTCTCACTTTCTCGACTAGTGTATGGCCTAGAGCAGTTTGCCTCGTTTTCCATCAAGAGTCTTCGAGCAATTAATGTATTTGAGCACCTTATGTCATATGCAAACGTGTCAATGCCCTCCTTCTCAATATGCCGACTTTACTTTTAAGTGGTCTCATCTTCTCTGTCCCTCTTCGGACAATGAAAACACGGCCCAATAATTTTTTAATTGTATTTCAAGTCCACTCTTATACTCATGAGCAGAGTTTAAATTTACCCAAAATTGAATTGATTTGTCAAACGGGTGCGTCGCGAACAAGGAGAGAGGAGGGGGAGATGCAGCGTCAGCCAGGGGGTCCCCAAGTTTCTTCTGTTTTGCAATTTAATCCCTCAAGACAAAAATGAAAATTTTTCTAAGTTTTTTTTCTAATTGTCCTTGTCGTCGGCGTTCTGCCAACCTCAAATATCTTGCACAACTTTAATTAAGTTCACTTAATTAAAATCTTCTTTCAAGAAAGAAAGAACAACATAACCAACTTGAATCAAAAGTAGAAGATGTTTATCATACCTTTCTTAGGTGGGTAACTCTAAGGGTTCATCATGCTTCCGTAACTTCAGAGAGTCAAGAGTTCCACGCTTCTCATATTTGAGAAATCTGTACGATAGAGAGGTTCTTCCGTGTCATCTCGAATGTCCTTACCTTGAAGGGCTTATATAGACACTCCTCATCAACAAGGTTTAAGCCAAAGGGCTTATCCTTCAAGGTTTCGATCCACGGATCTAGCCTTCTGTTAGACTTAATCAGTTGTATGTTTAGGTTAATTCTAACAATCTTACTCTTGATTCTTTAAGGTATTCTGGATATAAATCAAAGAACTCAAACTCAGAGAGATGTGAGAGAAAGGTCTCTATTCAGATCGCCTATTCAAATGTGGTAGAGAGTTGTGAAATATATACACAAAGAAGCTGTTGCCTATGCACTGTTTGACAACTCAAAAGTAAAAGAAATCTAAATTATCTAAAAACTACAAACGTCAGCTGGTGGTCCTTATGACCGACAAAAATGTCTAGCCTAACTTTATACAGCTTTTTCTCCTGTATGCATTTCATCCTTGTCCTGAGAGATTTCTTCGTCATTGGCACCTGGCGTCACTGATGAGGTTTCACGTGCTTCTTTTTTAGAGGGTCCCTCTTATCGTTGATATTCTTCTTAAATTTGCCGGGCCCTCTCACCATCTTGTTCGAATTGCTGAGCTAAGGATTTGTCCGATAGTCAACAATTTTTCTCCAGACTTCAAAGGTATCTGCATGGAGTAATAACTCAAAGTTCTCTCTCCTCCAGAATCTATCCAGAAGATCCAAAACTCTGATCCATCATCGTTCCCCTGCTTGTTCGTCTATGTAGCTCAAGTCGGAATGGAGAATCGTGACAGTTGTCATCCCGTCACTGAGCACGTAATACAACTCCTTTTGGGCAAATGCATGCTTCAACACATCTTTCAAGAACTCAACTTTTATGGCTTTCTTACGGTTTTATCCTTGTAATACTTCCGCCATAAACCTCTGTGATCAAGGTCCTGTCATTGATGAATTATCAGATGCCTACTCTCAATAAGATGGATGTCTCATACTTGTATATTAGGAAGAATTACTTTTCCCAACCTTTCATTCTCTTCTTCCTCCATCATAGTGCTCGTAACCAATGCTGTGACATACTTTGGTCCATATTCCATGCATCCGAGTACAAACTTCACCAATGAGGGCATCATATCCATATGTTCTTGTTCTGAATGATCAATCTCCAGCATCCACAAACCTTACATACAGATATGGTAAAGCTACTCCCACCAATCTTGGATTAATTATCTGGGTCGGTCACTTCTTCGATATCCAGTGTAGATACGGACGAAGAATATAGTTCTCCTCGAATGAAGATTCTCTCATATCCACTAGCCTTGGGGTTTCGATTTCTTTAACCTCAAAAGGTATAATGGACATAGTAGTGGTGATAATATGTTATCTATTTTTCATAGTTCCGGATAGATCTTCTCCATCTGAAGCCTTATACAGCAGCTTAGACTCCAGGTCTTTGATCTATTCTATCGCCTTTGCTGCAAAAAATTCAATCTGGCATATATAATTGTTTTTAATGCCACACATGAGTCCTGCACAGACAACAATGGCACCCCAAGTTAGGGATCCATCTTCGAAAAAGTCTAAATCAAAATACCAGGACTATTTTGCATAACCAGCCTTCATTTTAGTTGTCATTAGTTGAGTCGTAGTTGCATGTGATTAGACCTAAACTAATTGCAACATAACCAAACAAGTTCAAACGACATCTCATACGCTAATTTTTAACTACTGTAATCATGATTAACATTGTCACTGTAAAATTAATTTTAACGTTGTTCTAACAATCATATGTGATATGAGTAATTTATTCTTACAAATCATACCCAATCTACCCGGGAAAGACATGACCAATAGGGCAAACGACGGGTTCCCATCAAGAGGAAGAAAAGGGGGTACAGTGACAAACGGCGGACTACCGTCATCCCTCTGGAGTTGGGGCATTCACAAGGACATGACCAATAGCCCAGCTTCATTCCCTATGTTCGGCGGGAATGTAGAAAAAAAGAGAAAAAGTGGAGTAGAAAGCTAAAAGTCAAGGAAGGCCCTCTCCAACTTCGGGGACTCGACCTTTTCCCTCCCTTTTCATCTTTTTCTTTGGTGATCCTCTTCCCGATCTTCTTCCTCTTCCTCTTGGCTGCCTTCACCTCCCATTCTCATCCCTCCGGTCATTCCTGCTCCCTTATACGGTGTTTTTCCAGCAAGGTAAGCTAACTACCAACGGAGAACCCCCACTAGACCAGCTCGGCCCAACTACCCAGCCACGACGAGGAAACACGCCAGCGTCAACGGCAGAGCAACCTCCACCTTGGCAAGGTGTTTCCCCACTGGCGAGATGAGGCCACGCCACGCGTAGCAGCAGTTGCGGTCCCCTTCGAAGGCGGACAACGTTGACGATAGCCCCCCTTTGCCAATGACGAAGACAAACACCACTTCTCGCGGATGCGTCTAAGCACCGTGAGAAGTCATTTTGCATTTTAACATGTTCAGTGACCTGTGTAGGTGAGATTAAGGTGGGAGAAGCTTAATAAAGTGGTCTCGAGACGACGACAGGCTTCGACTAACCAAAATGCACAACAACAGCCCGCTCTTTCCCCGAAATGGAGAGCAAGGTGTCGACAGTCCGCTCTCGGAGGCGTTGCTCTTTTGTCCAGCGATGGAACAAAGCTCACTCAGGTCTATCCTATTCCTTTATCTTCTCTAATCGTGTGGATTGTTTGTGCGTCGAAATTGAACATGTATAGCCTGAGTTATGGCTGATTCTTTGGATGGATGCATGCTAAAGTTTACGATGCCCATCGCTGCTGTCATTGCTTCGTGTTTTTATACATAACTCTTTGCTCACTGCATGGATTGAGCTGCTTTTAGACTCTTTGGATCCCTTTCTTAATGAAAAATAACTATCATGTTGACCACTTCCCCAAACATGATTAACCGACGTTTTTGGTCCTTGAATGTTGACAATCACATTCTGTTGGACATAACCTTGTCTGTACAGCTTGGATTTGCATGAAACCACTTGGTATCACTTTTCTTTTAAGTTATCTAAACTTTCGTGTTTTGAACTTCTTCATTCGAGGCCTCCTCGGTTAAGTTTCGTCCATTGAAAGTTTGGACTGTGAGTTAGCCTCGGTCTGCACACGAGAAGGAAGGCCGACTCGGTTTTCTGGACACAACATTAATATCAAGGCTCCATTTCACCTAAAATTTGTTGCATAAGATACCTCCTTTATTGTCCTAAAGCTTTCATGTTTTGAAAATTTTTATTCAAGCAACGAAATATGGTCAAATTATTAGTAGAGTGTAGTGGACCCAAAAACGCCATTGCACCCTGCAGCAGACAAGTGCTGCTGCAAAGAAAAATTTGTATTTTTCACACCACGTTAGAATTTTATGAAGTTGGTATCTCCAGAACTATATTTCAGTTTTCTACAATTTTTCTCTTTTGAGTTTTTACATTCGGTTCCATCTGGTTGGTCTAACAATTTAGGGAAGATAGGGGCCTTCCCTACCTCTTGCCTTCTATCGGCAGGATGAGTAGTCTGTGCACCAGAAGGCATAACTTTCTCATATAAACTCCGAATGGACTAAAGTTGGAACTAGAGTTAGAACATTCAATCCTTTACAATTTTCATTACATTTCTCATTTTGAGCAACTTCAGCACACGGTCAATGGTGGTCAAACTTACCCTTGTAAGCTGTCCGACTTGAACATGTCCAGTTTGAACATCCCCATTCACCACTTTACTGGCAGCACACCACATGTTATTTTTTTCCTAAAATTTGACATGATGGATGGGATTTTAGTTTTCTAGCTTCTCAAATCTCTGGGTGCAGATTAAAGGTAGTCATGATTTATGCACCTCAAATAACTTGGAGCTTTCTATTAGTTATATATCAACGCTCCAACAAAAATACTTGTATGCATCAAAACCCCCAGGTTCCGCGGCATAAATGCATTAAAAGGGGACAAATTTTAGCAAATGGTGTCGCTACAGTTGGTGGGGAACTCGCTTTGGGTAAAAATGTATTAGGTAAAAATGTATTAGTATTAGGTGGCGTTTATTTATCGGTGCTTAAATAAAGATCTCCATTAAATCTTACTTTTAAATTTTATTTATTAAATTATTATTCAATTCAATGTCTTGTAAATTGTAAATTGCCAATTAAATAAATGATTTTTCTTTTCGATTTCATAATGAAATGGATGTAAATGAACGCAAATATAAGTTGACTTGTGGTATTTGTAAGTAAGAAGGTCATAATCGACGACGTTATTGAAATAAGTGAAGACTTCCCAGACATTACGAAGCACCTCATCTCTAAATATCTGCAAGTTTTTCTGCAAATTGATCCCGAACAGGGATGCCCACAATGATGCTGACAGAGACAAAGGTAGTCATTGACATTAATGGTGTCAGGAGCTCGGAGTCACAGCGATTATGCTTATGGGGAAGTTCAGGGTCACTTACTATGATTGTGCTTATGGGGGAGCCCGGGGTGTCGATTTGGGATGAACTGGTGGACGGAGAGAAGGGGAAAAGGGTAGATGAGAGAAGATGGAAAAGGGAATTTTAGATGGAGCAATTCGGAGGTCGTGGGCGTGGGGTGAGAAAGGGGAAGGAAATATCAGCTTTAACAGATGTCAATTTCATTCTGTGCAGTGCAAAGGACAAGCCGAAGGTTCCACCCATGTCACTTGTTTTTCCCCAAGACAACGTTCTACAGGTGCAAACTGCAACCTCAGCAATTTTGCCAGGAACACCATATGCTTAGTGACCGGTTCATGCGTACGCGCCATCATTAGCCATGCATAATAAGCCGGCGTCAGCTAGAAGGTTGTTGTGTCAACGTCGACAAAGCTGGGACGTTTCTTAGTTGTCCAAAACATCCTAACAATGTGGGAATTGGCTGGCATGAAAATTCACGATGAAGTGGTGTGCGTTTTTTCTTCCCCTTCAAGACTTGGGGCAAGTGGGACGAAAGCAAAAATGAATGTCTGTAGCTTAGCGTGATTAGCTTTCCAAGTTTAATTTTGGAAACAAAATATTTCTTGGATATCCTGCAGCAATGTTATCCTGCAGCGGAGACCCATCCTGGATGTTGGTGTAGAAGAACATACCCAGGACTCGCTGCCCCGCGGGGTCGCTGGGGAGCATCCCCAGCCGGTTGACGTTTATCCTGTGGGTGATCTGGTTCTGGTAGTCGAACTTCCACACCAGTGTAAAAGAAAACAGGTGGGAGATGACTGCTTGATCGGGCTCCTTCGACTCCCCTAGAGACGCCCAAGCCCCCGACGGCTTGCGGGGCTGATTTCACTGTGTGGTTGACTTCTGCTGAAGGAGCTTCTATATGGTAGTGCATAATCTAATGAAATTTCCCGGAAAGTTTGTATCGAACGATCATTCCGTTTAGCGAACATTTACCTACAAATATGCTTGTCGTCGGAGCAAAGTTTCCTAATCGACAATCGAATCTTTGATTTGGTTGATTACCAGAGCGGTGGTAGCTTTTGATCGGCATTCACCTATATTTTCTTTTGAATTGATTATTATATCTAGATAAAAATGGGACCCGAATGTCAAATGTAGAACTCCAATTTGAATAGTTTGGGAAACATACAGGGCAGTTTATTACTACTTATACCTTCAATACTCATACAGCAAAGCATACCTTCTGTAAGGTGTGCGGGATAACGTCGTTCTACAAGCCTCGATCGAACCCGGATGGGATTGCCGTCTCGGCCATCCTCCCCCTCTCCACGAACAGGGAAGTACCAGCCTGATCTACAAGTTGGTCCAATGAGAAGGAGGCCGGAGCCCAAGCCTTGGGGCTTCGAAGACACCCGATATTTTAATCATAGTTGATCAACAAAAAGAATATACAACTAGTTTTGACTCGCATAGACTTAACAGCTTTTCTTTTTTATATCAAATTATATAACAAGAGATGTGTCCGCAGATTTTCTTGATCGTTTCAAATCATGTGAACGTCAAGCTTCTATTGTACAGAACCCTACGGGTTTGCTTTTGGTTGCTATCACTTGTGTAACTTGTACTGAGATACATTTGAGTGGAAACCATCCAAATATCTGGAGATTTAGGTGACAAATCCGAAGCTGCCACAGGACGAAGTCATGGGAACACCGCCTGGGATCTGCATTTGTTCTTGCTCTCCTTTTCAATGTATTTTGGTCGAAAGGATATAATGAAATTCTTTGGTTGTTTTTGTCCTAAAAAAGATCCCTTTTATTTGACATTTGACTAATCAGACTAATAAATAAAAAAAGAGGGCTTTTATTCGAAGCGCCTTGTGATCTTCAACCAATTTTGGGCTTCAATATAATTACCGGGAGTAAGCGCTATAGCCTGTTTCCAATACTCAGCGGCTTGATCAAACCAAGCCTCCGCAATTTCAGAATCTCCCTGTCGAATGGCTTGTTCCCCCCGGTCAGAATAGGCTGTTCAATTCCTTCCTCGAGAACCGTACTTGAGAGTTTCCTAACTCATACGGCTCACAATTCTTGTGGTATCCCGTTTTTTAAATCTACACCATTCTAATAGAATGAGAGTGCAGTAGCAATAAATGCGAGAATATTGACTTCCATAATCTCAGTGTTTTTTATTTTTATTAGGTAATAATTCGGGATTTAATCCCATAGAGATGACTAGAGATGAGCAAATTTTTACCTGAAAATGCAATGGGATGAATTCAACATCGATGATATTGAATCAGATCAATATCTGAATAAAATATCTGAGCTATCAAATCAATTCATCGTTGAAAATAAAATGGTATAGTATACCATAGGAAGATCTTTGTTTTTTTTATTCATACCAAATTCAAAATAGGATTCATGATCCAATTCACACGATTCAATTCAATCGAATTGAATATATGTGGGGGGGAACAGAGGAAGGGGTCAAATTTATCCCGACGGGAACAAGAGTAACAATACAGTTTATAACGCTACAGCGGCTGGTAGAGTAAGTAAAATCCTACGAAAAGAAAAGGGGGGATATGAAATAACTATAGCGGATACGTTAGATGGGCGTCAAGTGGTTGATATTATTCCTCCAGGGCCAGAGCTTCTCGTTTCAGAGGGCGAATCCATCAAACTTGATCAGCCATTAACGAATAATCCTAATGTGGGTGGATTTGGTCATATGATACCTGGGCTCCGGGAGGAGGAGACGTAAGAAAAATTACCAACTTGACCCTTAGCCCGAGTGTTATATTTGGTTATTTATTAAAATCTCCTTTTGGGGGGGGAAGGATGGATTGTTAGTGTGGACGATTTGGAAGATATAATTGGAGGGCACGTATGGTTAGGTTCCATTTGTATACTTGGGGGAATCTGGCATATCTTAACCAAACCGTTTGCATGGGCTCGTCGTGCACTTGTTTGGTCTGGGGAAGCTTACTTGTCTTATAGTTTAGGTGCTTTATCTGTTTTTGGTTTCATTGCTTGTTGCTTTGTCTGGTTCAATAATACCGCTTATCCTAGTGAATTTTATGGACCCACTGGACCAGAAGCTTCTCAAGCTCAGGCATTTACTTTTCTAGTTCGAGATCAACGTCTTGGGGCTAACGTGGGGTCTGCTCAAGGGCCTACCGGTTTAGGTAAATATCTAATGCGCTCACCCACCGGAGAAATTATTTTTGGGGGTGAAACTATGCGTTTTTGGGATCTGCGTGCTCCCTGGTTAGAACCTCTAAGGGGCCCAAATGGCTTAGACTTGAGTAGGCTGAAAAAAGATATACAGCCTTGGCAAGAACGGCGTTCCGCAGAATATATGACTCATGCACCCTTAGGATCTTTAAACTCTGTGGGGGGCGTCGCTACCGAGATCAACGCCGTCAATTATGTCTCGCCGCGAAGTTGGTTAGCTACCTCTCATTTTGTTTTAGGATTCTTTCTATTCGTAGGACATTTATGGTGATGAATGATGAGATTCCATGGATACAGAGCCAATTCCAATAGACTTATACGAGGATCCCCGCCAACAGTCAAATAATTAATGAATCTCTGAGAGCTCTTTCTAATTTTTTTATTTTCCGCAATCTCCCATCCTTTTTTTTAGTTATTCACTCGAGCAATTATGATCTAGAAGTCGATTCGAGGTTGCTAAGTTGAAATTATGAAAGATTTCTATCACAATACAATATAATAGAGTAAGAAATATTAAATAGAATTGAATATTTATTTTGCAAGTTTAAGTGGAAGAACGAATTGAAACTCTATTGAATTTAGCTATATTGAATTCGATTTGAAGTTATAGTATATAGTACACTATTTCACTTTCCTATCTTGTATTCCAGTTTTTTCGTGGCCCCCTTTCTGTGCTCACTCGATTTTTTCGAAATCGAATTGAACGCTGAGCTCAAATTTAGCCGAGGTTGAATTCATTTTTTTTTCTATCTTTCCTCCTTTCTTTATTTTGTCTCTAAGTATCTAATTGAATTTTGGATAATTCAAAAAAAAAAAAGAGGGGAAGGGATTAGTCACAGATCTTTTGATTCTATCTCTAATCTTCTTCACCCCTTCCCATGTTACTAACTAAACTAGTATGTTTAAAAAAAAGGAAATGTCAACGCATCTGGGAATAAACGATTGATCTCTATCAACAGACCTGCCAAAGACCCGAACCAGAGAGTACTTAGGACCGGTGCCACGGAAAGATAGGTTTTTAGATCTCGCATTTTTAATCCTCCTTCTTTATTTTATGTTTTAATGTTTTATTAAAATATCTGATGGTAATACATATTATATTATATGGAAGTATTTGATATTTCTTTGTATTTTACATGGGATCCCTACGTTCCATGATTAATTTAAGACGATAAAAAACGATAAGATTCTCCCTTTCTTAAAAAAAAAAAAAAAGTACCTTTCTTCCCCTCCCCCCAGTATTCCTTTTTTACGATCAGTTTTTTGATATTCCTATGTATATAAGCATCTTATTTTATAATAATAAAATCTATGTTCTATAATATGAATAATATTCATATTAATACGAGATTTTATCGTAGATATGAGTTAAAAGAACAAAAATAAATGTTAAGAAAAATTGTCTAGGTTCATATATTAATAGTTAATAGGAATGCAAAAAATCGTAGTTTTTCCATTTTTTGCATTCCTATTAACTATTAATATATGAACCTAGACAATTTTTCTTAACATTTATTTTTGTTCTTTTAACTCATATCTACGATAAAATCTCGTATTAATATGAATATTATTCATATTATAGAACATAGATTTTATTATTATAAAATAAGATGCTTATATACATAGGAATATCAAAAAACTGATCGTAAAAAAGGAATACTGGGGGGAGGGGAAGAAAGGTACTTTTTTTTTTTTTATTTTAAGAAAGGGAGAATCTTATCGTTTTTTATCGTCTTAAATCAATCATGGAACGTAG
>JAKZET010000265.1:0-11869 GCA_023653495.1 Melastoma candidum
TGTCGGGCCTATGTAGACGATACGAAGCTTGTTTGTTATGCCTTGGGGCTAACTGCGTTGTTCTGGGATTGCCAGCAGCGACAGGGAAGAACCCATTTGAGTGTTGTGGTTCCTCACTAGAGGGATCAGTGATTGCACGATGTCCTCCATCAAAGGTCGGTAGCTCGCCTCCGGTTGCACGCACACCGCTGCAATGGCGGCCACCTGGAGGACCATGAGTGTTCGGTGATTCGTGCAATGCTGCTTTGTTTCACTGACTTCTTCGGTGAGGTAAGGGAAGGGAAGGGAAGGGAAGGGAAGGGAAGGGAAGCTTACCTGGATCAGTTCTTTCTTCGAGTAGTTCCCTTTCAGAGCGGGATCCACCATCTCCACAATTTTGTCTCTGTTAGTTAGCCTCGGCAGCGCCTGCTCATGGATACAACAATGGCTCTTTTTTCGTTAGCGTAGGGGATCATCTGGATTGACTCGATGAAAACGGCAAAGAACGAGATGGGATCTAGGATTGCTGACCCAGGCTACTAGTTCTTGTTCTTCCAGAGGCCTCCTGCTATCCACTGGGACTCTCCCTGTCAAGAGTTCCAGAAGGACGATGCCGTAGCTGTACACGTCTGACTTCGTTGTGAGCCTACCCGTGGACGCGTACCTGCATGGCCAAGGACAGGAACCTAACCCGTTTAGTATCCTTCCGTTTGTTTCTTTAAATATGAATGGAAATGACGTGGGCTAGGCAGTAACGCGAGTTACTCACTCAGGTGCTAGGTATCCTGTTGTCCCGAGGACTCTCGTCGAGACCTGTCCATTGATCTTGTCCGAACCCATCTTGGCCAGCCCTAAATCTGAAACCTTTGCCCGGAAATTGTGGCCAAGAAGGACGTTGCTGCAGTTAAAGTCACGGTGGATGACCGAGGGCATGGTGCGCTCGTGCAAGTACTCGAGTGCTCTGGCGCAGTCGAGGGCTATCCTGAGCCGAGTACCCCAGTCCAAGGGCACACACTGGGCGCAACTTTGATGCAGGTGTTGTTTCAGGCTGCCTTGAGGCATGTACTCGAGGACGAGGATCCTATGGCTTCGGTCGGCGCAGTAACCGAGTAGCTCTACTAAGTACGGCGAATGCAACCTGCTCAGCAGGTCAACCTGCAATCAAATTAATAAGCCAAATGCGCCGAGGTTGACTAACAGGCAAAATGTGCATGTGCAAAAAGTGCCGTAGGAAAGAGGGTGATGCGCCGAGTCAACGATCGTCGTGTTCTAACGGCTTTGCTTCGGCCTCGGGTAACCAGGAATTAGAAATTTGAATCTGAAGTGAAGTTTCATTGAATGTAATGCAGAGGAGCGTTGGCTGTGATCGAGACAGGACCAAATGTAGACAAAAATAAAAAAAAGATGCTAGAATTTAACCAACCTCTATCCTGAAGGCACGCTCCCCTTGCTTTCCTCCCCCAAGCGCTATCTTAATGGCGGCTACAGTCCCGTCGCCGAGCTCTCCCCTGTACACGACCCCGAAACCGCCGTTCCCGATCATGTTCGCCTCGTTGAAGCCGTTTGTCGCGGCTTCGAGCTCCTTATATGTGAACACCTGTACGCATCTGTTCCCTCTGTTTAGTCCTGCAGCCGCTGATGCGAGCCCCATAGTACCGCTGCCGGATAGACATCCAGGTCTCACTTCTGTGGTTGAAAAAGCACACTTCATAAGTTAAAACCAAACAGTGATTCCGGAACCTTGCGCTCTTCTGCTCGACTGGTGAGAAACAATGGACTAGCAATCCAGTAGAGGACGTACCGGGACTAGAGTTGTAGCGCGTGCAATTCTGGGTTGCATACTCGATGCCGCCGATGCCCTGGTCCCAAACAGGACTGCCGTCTTTCCGGGAAGAATGCCGTTGTCGCCGAGAAACGAAGACGATGAAGCACACTACCAATAACAAGATCACGGAGGAGGCCGCCATTGCGGCTACAAACACTGGATCGGGGCGGAAAAGCTCGTGGCGGTGGCTGCTCGCCTGAGAATCGCGGTGACTCGTGCCGTTGTGGGCAGCAATCCCGTCGGTGTCCATAGGAAGCGCCGCAAAAAGGATTTCACACAGCCTTTAGATGTTATGTTGGCTCGAAGGGAAAAATGGAGATGAAACTTGTGGGAAATTTGGAAGGAAGGATGGATGACGACGTGGTATGTGCTCTCCCGTGAACGGCGATGAAGCCGCGGGGATTGGTTTCTTTGCAATCGATCAATCGAGAGTTGTCTCTGTCGTATGTTGTCAGAAAAAGCCTTTGGAAGTTTTGCTGGACTGTCAGGTTTCTACATTCTTTCTCATTTCTCGTTAAAAGAAATATTTTATACGAGAATTGTCCAAAAGAGGACGACTTTTTCGGCCCCTATTCCATGTGGAGGGTGCAGAAACGAGACGACAGACAAAAATGTAGAGTCGTTTTAGGGGGGGGCACCAATCCTAAACACGTAGCTCTTACCTTTTTAACAAGTCAACATTGATGTACTGATCATCAAATCACTCGTGAGCAACTGATACATTCGCCTGTAAGAGAATCAAGGTTATATATTGCAAATGTCCGAAAAGACTGCATGATTTTCAGGATGTTTTGGGACAATATACTCAGGGAATATAATCTTAGGTACCATGAAAATACATGCTATTCACTAGACTGCCGCAGTGAGCGGTTATGGTGCCGGCCATTTCCCGCAGATGGGCCAGGGAGGCATGCACAAACCCACAGTCCATGGCAATGATGGGCCAACAAAAGGCCCAACTTAACGGAATGGCTCGGCCCATGGTGTAGTCAGGACGAGCCCGAGGGCAGTCGTCTGGTTACGCGCCACCGGCAGTCCCGGCCCGGTGACGCTCAACGACGAGAACACGGAGAGTAGTAGCAGCATAAAGTGGGGGTAAAAAGAACAGAGAAGAGGGAGGGACAAAATGGTAACTTCCAAACGACGAAAAATGGACCGGGGTGGGCTCTCCTTCCACGTCAGTCCGAGGTCTCAACTCGTCCTCCAATGAAATTCCCCTGGAAACGTCACCCACCCTCGCCCTTTACAGACGGACAAAACCCCTCGGGAAACTCCCCCCACCCTCCTCTTCCTCCTCCCACCGCCGCCGAAGTCCCCGATCCACGGCGAGGTTGGCGGAAGAAGTAACCTTTCGTGTAGAAAGAAGGGAGGATGCATTCGTGGGGTTTTAGGCTGAACGCCCTTGTGACGTTTTCCCTGACTTCTCTCGGGGTTATGTGCGGGTTGGTCTCCTTCTCCGACAACTTCAACCTCCCATCTCCCTCCGCCGATGTCCGGGTTCGTTATTTTTTTTGGGGCTTTTCCCGTTAACCCTCTTTTCTTTCCTTCTTATTGTGGAGGGAGTAATTGGTTTGGCCTTTTCTGGGTTTAGTATGAGTGGGGTTGTTAGTGGATTCTGTGAAAGGTTTGATCTTTTCGTGGAGCGTTTTTGGGATTTGATTGTTTGGTGGTAGGAAGAATGGAATTATTCTCTGTTGACGTTTGGGATTTGGGTGCAGGTGCTGAACGTCAACTGGTTCCAGAAGCATCCGGATGGGAACGACGAGGTACTTGTTTAACGGATTCTGGGAATTTGAGGAAAGCGATTTCTTATTGCTGCTTATAGCTTAATCGAATTGCCATGCTTAGGGGTTTGTGAAGAATGGTTTGTTGCATCTTGACTTATTAATCCGAACCATTCCAGTCTTCTCTTTGTTCTTGGGGTAAGTAGGACGGGCAAATGTTGAAATTGTTAAATGGGACTGTGGTGAAATGATCAGAGAGCTGGCAATTGTTTATCTTGAGTACGGGTTCCTAGGTGCTAACTCATATTTGTCCGCTGTCCAGTAATTTAATAACTCATGGTTTTCAGATTGTTTAATTTGGTTGGGGGAACGCTTAGAGTTGTCCTTTGTTTTAATAAATGTTCTAACGATATTCTAGACTTTCTTCTTCAGATTGGTTTCTTTCACATGAATATATTCCTCTGGACATTCGGAGGTTTGTTCGAATAATTACATATCATGCATGCCAGGGGGGATATATGGGGATACTGAGATTAATAGACCAAGCGCATTTACTTTTTCCTTTAGGTAGACCGAGAGCATTTGCTTTGTCCTTTAGGTAAATTTTATTTTCTTGGTTTGTGCAGGTAAGCATGACCATGAATATAACGGCTGACCTACAATCTCTGTTCACATGGAATACCAAGCAGGTTTGTTTATTAACACTTGCAGGTCGTTACCTGCTGAAAAGTTATTATATCTATTTCCAACAGCTCATTTCGATATGTAGAATATTATTTTTTAAGAAATTTTGTCTTCCAATTCTTTGTATGCTTTTGTTGCTTGTCTTTCAGTGGGATCTGTGAATTATCTGCAGGTCTTTGTCTTTCTTGCGGCAGAATATGAGACTCCGATGAACTCCTTAAATCAGGTCTGCTTCCTTTCAAGCATATCTTTCTGCACGTGATGCACTATGGCCTTGAAATGTGGAATTAATATACCATAGCTGGTTATTCGAGTCTTCATCAAAATAAAAGCACATGCTGAAGGAAACCACCTTTTCAGTTCGTAATATTCATGTAGGTATGGTAGCCTTTGCCTATATCAGAATTACTTTTTTTCTCATTAAACTGATAACTTTTCAGGTTTCACTGTGGGATGGCATCATACCTACCAAAGAACATGCGAGGTTTTGGATCCGTTCAGCCAATAAATATCGTTTTATTGATCAGGTAGTGCCACCTTTTGCAATTTCATCTTCATTTACTCTGCAGTTGCTAACCTTAGTTGCAGGGGTATTGTCTTATTAGTATAACCTTTGCATTCCTGTGGTACCTAACGTTCGTCAATCTCTTCACAGGGTAGCAATCTCCGGGGCAAGGAATTCAATTTGACATTGCATTGGCACGTCATGCCCAAGACTGGGAAGATGTTTGCGGACAAACTTGTGATGCCTGGTTACCGTCTACCAGAAGATTACATATAGACACTATGGCTCCTTTACTGGGAGGAAAGGTGGTGGAAGGCATCTGGTCCCCGGGTTGTTGCTGTAACATTATAGCATTTACGGAAACGATGCTCTGGTCTGCCACAACTGTGAACATATTGACTACCTAAAATCCTGGAAATTGGGATTCAACCCAGACAGCAGAAAAGTTCAATAACTGTTATACTCTAGGAATTTTTGTTAAAGGATGCAGCAAAACAGGTTTACTTTATTCAAGAGCATGAGCTCAATGTTTTCTAGCACTCTGCTACTTCTACGTCTGTCTTTTATTTCAAGGGTTGACTCAACAGAGATAAAAAACCATCAAGTCTCCCCGAGGTGTCCTCCTGCAGGATGTGTCATCAATGCACAATAACATCACCCAACTGCTCCCAGGAATCCCAGGATTTACTCAAATAATAATATTCCCTTTGATTTCGTGTCCTCATCGTGTTGGGTTGCCCTCATTCTTTCCTGACCCCGGTTGGGAAAAAAAAGGTCCTTTCTTTGCAGGGCAAAAGCGTCATAAAGGCAAGGGAGCAACAGTACGTGACAGGAGTTTTTTAAGACAATATTGTTTTATTACCTCCTCTCGCTTTTGTTGTTGTTGGGTTCGGTCGGGTTGGTGTGGCCGTTGGCAGAAAGCCGAACATTAATTGATTCCCGACGAGGCAATAATTAATAATTTACAACTGTTAACCCAGGAAAGGACTTTAGAAATTCCTCCGCAGATCCTCTCCCCAGAAACGAAGAACGGGTAATCTGTCAATTCCCTCTAGGGAGGAGCGAAATAGTGTTTTTTCTGCACTTTCTGGGTCGAAACATCAGCAGATCTAAAGTTCCCGAAAGAGGGTTTTCTTCACTTGTTTTGCCCTTTTCAGGTTGCCCCAATTCGAGGAGAAAGCCAATCAAGTAACCTTTCCGAGGAAAAGAGGTGAAAAGGAAGAAAAGTTCGAGTCTTTTGATTTTCTTTAGAAAAGAAAAATTTCGTGCTTTACATGGGAGAGATTACTCCTTGTTTGTTTGATATCCGTTTGTTGTTTGCATGCGTTGTTGTGATTTTTTGGGTTTTCGTTTTGTTTTGGTTGCGGGTGCTGCGATTTCTGTTGCTATTGATTCGCTTTGTTGGAAATTTACCCTTTTCATCTCTTGTTAGGGATTTTGTCTGGAAGATTCACGTATTGTGTGGTTCTTTTGGCGCCCCTTTCTGGTTTAGGTTGAATAAATCTTATTCCTGTTCTGTTATTATGTTCCTGTTTCAATCCTTAGAGATTCGAAAAGGTTTGCCCTGTGGATTCTTTCTCCAACAGTGATGGATAGTCTCGTGTGAACTTTTTTCGGCATGTTGTTTCTGTAGGTAAACCCTTAGAATCGTCAGATATTCTGTATCTGATTTTAGGACTCAGCTGCCTATCTTTGTCCCCGAGAAGAAAGAAACACTGCGGTGCTGCGACACAAATGCTAGATTTCACTATTTCTGTTAGTATAGCTGTGTGGAGTGCGCCTGGCTGTGAATAGTCATTGGACCCCTTGCTTATCCTGAAGAAGACCCGATTTCCCAGCTTCATACAGGTGATTGGGCTTGAAGAACACATCTCAGATTCCTCCATGCCAATACAAGAAAAAGTGAATTAGTATTAACAGGAAATCATAGAAACCATACAGCAGGAGATTAGAAACTGTTGAGTGGAGAAAATGCTTTTCAGAAATTTGTTATGACAAAGTCTCCCTTCTGTCTTGAAGGTCCACTTTTTATTGAGTCAAGTTATTGTTCGTGGAGGAGTTATCTATTTGCTTTCGGTTTCTGGATATATTTTATTTATCACATTCTCTCTTATTTTTCACATTGTTGGGATTGAATTCCGTGTTATTCTCCATGCCTTACTACGCTGAATGTGAATTCTTCACTATCAAGCTAAATCTTGTGGGAAGCATGCGAGCGCATTAATTAGCATCTTGCAGGCGAGGATGTCTATTTAGCTTTGAGTTCCATCATAACCGTCGAATATCTATTTAGCTTCTTGTATTCCAGCTGTTAGGGCCATCCATGATAATGGCCATGTTATGAGTTCAATTCCACGTTGGCGGTTCTCCTTATCGAATAATTTATGCCTGTGTTTGATAATGTTATTTGATATTTGAATAACATCATTATGCATAGGGTTTCTCTTTTTGACGATAGTTTGAGGACGTTCATTCATTTCGTTTTTCTTTGAAAATGAATGCTTTTATTAGTTCCGGGTGTATCAGTGATCTCCGTCCTGTATGTTTCTGATGATTAACCGTAATTGAGACTTATGTTAATTATTCTGTTCTTCATTATAGATGGATCAACAAGGAAATGCCCAACCTCCTGCCATGGGGGTGGTTGCTGGCTCTGGCCAACTGCCATACACCACTATGCCTTATCCACCCGGCCCGGTGGGTGGTTCCCCGAATTATCCAGGTGCTGTCCCACCAGTGGTTGGGACGGTTCAACCGGCCGCACAGCCTACTGGAGCTCAGCTTGCTCAGCATCATCTAGCTTACCAGCAAATCCAGCAGCAGCAGCAACAACAGCTCCAGCAACAGCTTCAAGCATTCTGGGCCAACCAGTACCAAGAAATTGAGAAAGTCAATGATTTCAAGAACCATAGCCTTCCTTTGGCTAGGATTAAGAAAATCATGAAGGCTGATGAGGACGTCAGGATGATATCTGCTGAGGCACCGATCGTGTTTGCCAGGGCATGTGAGATGTTCATTCTTGAACTCACGCTGAGGTCCTGGAATCACACTGAAGAGAACAAGAGGAGAACTCTCCAGAAGAACGATATTGCTGCAGCTATCACTAGGACCGACATATTTGACTTCCTGGTTGACATTGTTCCTAGGGAGGACTTAAAGGAGGAAGTCATGGGAGGCATGACAAGAGGGCCGATGCCAGTCGGGGTGCCAGCAGATTCAATCCCGTATTGCTACATGCCACCTCCTCCGCATGGGGCACCTGTCGGGGCACCCGGCATGTACATGGGCAAGCCAATGATGGATCCCTCCATGTTTGTGCCGCAGCTTCATCCATATATGGCTCAGCAGATGGTTCCAGAGACGTCGGAGCAACAGCAGTCATCCTCCGATCATTAGCAAGGTGAGATACTTTTGTCAGGAAAAAAAAATCATCCGAATCGTCTTTCCCCCATTGCTTATGTTTCGTTTCCCCATGTTCAGAAAACTCTCCGTGGAAGCGCGTTCAGAGGAAATGCTCAAAGGAAATGGAAGGGGACGATATCTAACCGGGCAAAAAGTAGTTTGTAATGGGGGGTGGATGATCTGATGAAGACAGGGAAACGAGCTTGTAAATAATGAAATTGTTTTTGAGAAAAGGTTAGCTGCCACACCCTTTTTTCAGTACAATTTGGTTGGTTTGGCTTTTTGTGTTGTTCTTTCTTCATGATTTGTGGATTATGTCAGAGACCCACAAAATCTTATGATCTTTTAGTCCAAGTCTGTGAAGTCATCATACATCAGACAGTTTTATCTGTCTCTTAGCCCTTTAGCAGTGAGATTATCTATGAATGGCTTGGTTTATCCAGCAGTTGATCCACGAACGGTTTGACTCTGATCTGTTGCCTGAATGCGTGGATCAACTCCCAGTGGAAAGGAGATGTGTATGAAGGTTGATGAAGACGATGAAGAATTGGAGATAAGCTCCGGCAACACCCTCAGAGCAAAAACCAGAAAAACCAATTATTCTTTCTCCGTCGTCTGTTCTGTTTTGTACAGACAGACACTACCCACGCCTCCAACCAACTAACACACGTCGTCTGGGCTTGACCGTCATCCCCCTGGTTCACGGCCTTCTAGCTCACGGCCCTCTGCTGCATGAAGCTTCAGCTTCTCCTTCTGCTGTCTGTTATGATCACTTCACTCCCAGTGTATGCTTGGTGCAAAAACTATCCTAACAGTCATTTCAATGCAGATCAACTCACCTGTCTTTACCTTAATCTAAATCTGTTAAAAGTGATTATGACAATGATATTTCACCATTGATTATGGCATGAAAGGAATCCAGGTTGACTTCTCATAAAGAGAAAAATTCTTGTGAACAAATGAAAGATTTTGACATCCTAAATTAGACTTAATTAAACCCAATTTCAGTTACCTTGTTTGAGATCCTCATCGGAAGGAAGCCGAGGAGATAACCTGCGACGGGGCACCGTTCGACCTCGTGTACTGGCAGTGGGGTAAGAGGGGTCTTTTGCATTAGAGATTTGGGATGCCGTGTGGTGATTGTGTTCAACAACCAGCCTTTCTTCAACTTGTTTTTCTTTGAGATGATCTTGGAATCTTCCCAAAAGACCGGTGCAATGCTACTTACTATTATTCTTGACGCTAGAATGCAAGTTACAAATTGAAGGAGGCTTTTGGGCCTCAAGCTTTATTTTTAGGACGATCGTTTGGGATTATTTGCTTTGGCAGCACGGGTTGAATTGATGTTCCTATGGGGACATTTAAATTTCTCTTGTAAAAGGCGATATGTAAAAGTCTTCGCAGAAACGCACATGCAAGTATACAAGTCAAATAAGTAGTAAAATGATGAAAAAGAGTATCATCCCACGAAGATTGTTTAGAATACTTTGTTGATTTCAACTTAAGAAGTCTCAATTTAGTCAATGTAAAGTTTTTATTGTTTTAAAGATTTAATGCAAGAATGAAAATAACAATTAAATAAAAGTAAAGTATAGAGTAAATCAATGGATGAAAAACCAGGACTGTGATTCTCCTATCGTTCGTGAACTATCCGCACTCTCTCTTCCTCAATTCCCTCGGTTTCACGTTTACTAACCACAATTCTTATAGGTCATTAGATATCTCTCGAGTTTGTAACAGTGAATTATAAATTACCTGCAAACCTTTATATCTATAGTGATGTACAAGCAACTATAATTCTTAAAGTGCCAATTGTTGTCTTGGTTACCTACGAGCATGAATCTCTATACTCCTCTGAGTTAAGCCGATTTCCCAGGCTTAACCTAGGTTATATTCTCCCTCTTCTAATCCTAAGTCCCTCTCTCGAGTCCACTAAAGGATAAGAAATCAAACAAATAGGCGATCAATCCGATATGCAAGCATTAAGCACAAGAGAACATAAGCAAATGTGAAACTTCAGAAATTGATTCCGAAAAGAGTTTAGACAATCAACTACACGAATCAGCTCATCACCATCCTAGATAAAAGTTTAATTCCGCATACTAGCTGACAAGCAAAACATGAAAATAAAAGAAAAGAAAATCTTCATCGTCTTCTCCAATCTCCCCCCTTTAAGCCGTCGTCTAGCAGCTACACTACGTTCATAATCCACGACTTAAATGCCTTTTATAGCTAGGGTAAATATCCTGAATCACCAAAGATTTTAGGAAATATTATAAAAAGATTTTCTCATCATGTGTGGCCACACCAGATCCTCGTGTGACCACACGAACTTTTCTGTCCAATTCTGTCGCGCTCTTGTGGCCACACCAGATTCTCGTTTGTGGAACTGCTTGTTGGTTTACTACGATCATAGGCTGCTGCCTCGTTGTGTGATTCAGGATCAATACATGTCTATTCAAGAACCAGAAAAGATCCGATCTACAAATATCCAAGTCCAACTATGCTGTAATAGAGTTAGCTTTAACTTCTAGAATTTAGAACGCAATTCTAAAAGAGGAAGGCCAGAGCCAATTAATCCGCAGCTTCCTGTCCTGGATGTGGCACCTCTCAATAGCGCGTCTTACATTTCACCTACGTCAACTAGCAATATGGATTCAAGTCCGCGAGAGAACGAAAATGGAGCCAAGGCAGAAGACGGTCCTTGCCTTGTATATTTATTTTCCTTCACACTCACCAAAGGAGCGGGATGACTTGCTTTCTGCTAGTAGATGTGGAATCGCAGTAACGGGCGCTACTGCCACAGGACATATTGGACCAATTATAGGGCGACAAGACATCTTCGAGGATGAGGACTCTTATCTCTTTCGCGTGCTGCTAACTGGAGTAGCAAATGACTGGTATTTTCGGTAGCCCTATTTGACCACAAGTTGTCTCACCTTTTCTTGCTTGGCAAATTGTTTCTTAGTAGGATATTGTTGCCTTGCCCCACGAGCATCTGCGATAATCCATTAGTATCATTATTCACAACAACGTCATTATTTTGTGCATTTATTCGCTTCGAAAGTGACCATTAGACAAGTCGGATTCAAACACGTTGGAAATCTCTGGCACTACGAGCAACTGGTACTCGGAGGTTCATTGTGTGGTCGTCGTATGAATGAAGAAAGAGAGGAGAAGGCAACAGACAGACACCCTTACGCGAAAGCAGATGCTTGAACGCTGAAATGCTTGAAGATAAAAAAGACAATATGTCCGTCTGTAGAGAGTTGTCTGTGTACAATGTCTAAGAACAACTATTTATACTTGGCTAGACCTTTTTATGTATGAAAATGAAATATTGTACATATATTACGCGTCCTTGTTAACAGTCTTCATGGAATATCTCATTTTCATTTGAGCAATTCTGACAACAATTTCCTTCCATGTCTTGAGACCGTCCGGAATCTTCCCATAACAGCTACTGATCGATCGGATCGCCCAATAACCTTCGCCGCAGAGTTTTCTCGTTTGTTCAGTTGACTGTCGTTTGATTACTTCATTGACCATCGTCATCTGATAGCCCCGTTGCTTCGTAACTGCTTCGCCCGCAAGCATTCACCTGGTATGTTTTCACAACTACCTCCTTATTGGGCTTCTCGCACTTCGAGCCTACATTATGAACCGTTAATTCACAGATGACGTCGAGATCTTTGGTCCAAAATCTTTGTAGAAGTCACCTATTTGGCATCACTATAAAAGGAAAATAAG
>JAKZET010000265.1:11892-25000 GCA_023653495.1 Melastoma candidum
AAAAGGGAGTGGCGATCGTCCCCACAAGCTGCCTCGGGAAGACAGTCTGTGTGGGGATTGAGGAAGGGTCGATCAAAACGGTGGGGGAGCCTCTAAAGCCCGAAAACCCTCGAAATCCCAGCAACAGGGGCGGCCGAGGGTGACGATTCAGGGGCCGCCGTTGAAGATGACGGCGACTGTCGACAAGGTCTTGGGTTTTTCTTGCGTTTCTAGGTGGCTGGCGGTAGGAAGAGAATCGTCGGCGGTGGAGTGCGTGTCCTCCCCCGCCCACTTGCTCTCCACGGGAGATGAAGGAAAGGAAAGGGATGCTTTCTTTCTGCTGTGCTCCCCTCCACCAACTTTTTGGTGAGTACGCAATTTCATCAAAGTTTAACCCCGTTTACCTTTTCCCAAAAGTTTTTGGTATTTTTATATGGAAATTAAAATTTCATGGGTTTATGTTTTTTTTGTTACGTGCCTCTGTAGCAAATATATAAAAAATATTAATTTATTTATAAATTCTGAATGTTGGGTCGATTGCAAGAAGGTGGAAAGTGTATATCAGTTGCGTGAAATACGCTCAAAATGATATTTGCCCCAAAATGCCGGTAGGTAAAGAAATGTGTCATGTATGAAATATTTTCTATAGGTTTTAATATTAGTGATTAGTACATGTGCTTTTTTAAAAAAATAGGGGAAGTTTTCAAATATAAAAATAATGAGAAGCTAAATTAAAAAATAATTATTTGAAATAATGTCGTTTTTTATAATAGATAACAACATTTTAATCAATAAAAAAAGACAAATACCGAGAGATAAAAAGGTTATTTTGCTACCTGAATTTTCCTGTATTATAATAAATTCACAATCTATGTTTTCCACTAATGCACCCAAATAAAAGATTGGTTTTAGGTAAATATCAACTTATTTTTTATGGTAAATTATTAAATAAAAATGAGAGTTTACGTTTAATCTTTATCATAAATAAGACAAATTATAAATTTATTTTGAACATAAATATCAAATTTCAAAATATTAAGTTTGAAGTAATATGAGTGGAAAATTAATATTTTGAAAGTTACATGACTATTTAAATAATTTTTAGAAAACTTTGAGAAAAATTTGAGATAAAAGTAAAAAAAAAAAATCTAAATATTCATTTTCAATTACAAAAAAATAACATGGCATTGTCCAATGACTTCTAGCTGGGTATCCCTAATTTATTTTCTTTGAATTTAACTATATATTTTAAAGGTTTGCATATTTTTTTATCTGATAGTATTAATAATAAAACATTAATAAGTGAACTGAGAACCTAATTATTTAATGAATATAGCCGTACCGCCTAAAATATGTTATTTATTTATATTTTCGGATAAAACTAACCTGAAAAAATATATTTAAACAATGTGTCAATTTTTTAAATACTCTTGTATACAAGAGCCTCGTATATTTTCATTTTCAACCTTCCCCACAAATCGGGATGTCATTTTTTTCCATTTTTGCGATTTGCGATTTCTTGTTACCGTATGCCACTGATACCAGAGTCGACATCAACTGTTCTTAAACTCAAGCTAATGGTACTGTGATATACTATGTATTTTCATTTTTAACCGTAAAAGGATCACACCAGAGAGGAACATCCAGCCACCTAGTGTGCATGATTACGTTACGTGCGCATCCACTCACCCTTGTCGAATTTACCCAATTAGTTGACCGATTAGTCAGGCTGCGTTCTCTTGTGTCTTATAATATCCAGGCAGAATTCGGAGGCTCTCCTCAAAGCTTTCCAAAATCATTTCAATAATTTCTTGTACACGTATAACCATGTATTGGAATCTAAAGCCTTACATGGAAAACCAGCTTATGATATTCAGACAACTTTTTGTCCATAGCCAACAATGTTCTCCATGATCATGCCGACCAAATATATTTATATATATCTATCATCAATTACTATTGCATGCTTAGACACGTTTATCTCCAAGCCGCATTCACATCCCTCATAGGTTGTGCTTGATCTTATTCATTGGGATTAAATTTGTTTTCACTTGAATATGGCATTGTAGTTGGATTGTTTTGAAAAAATAAGATGAACTTATCAAATACCATTTCATCAAACTAAGATACTAATGAATTCTTTGATACAAGAGAAATATATATATACAAGTCTAATTTTTTAGGTTTTCGTTATGTTAGATTATCATGACACATTTGTTTGGTGTCAGCCCTATGTCTCCAAGGTACCACGATATCATCTGGTTTTAATGTTTGATAATTGTATCAGTATAAAATTGTAGTGGATGCTTTCCTAAAAAATGAAATACTTATATTCACATTCTTAAGATAAGGACAATGACGTTTTTTAGATGCTCAATCAAATAATTGGAGACGCTAATGCCTATATAATGGCCTTTGAAGACGGGTTAAAATGAAAGCGAAAGCCAAAAAAGTCATTGTTTATTGAATTTTGTGAGACACTACCGGCGAATACATAAATTTAACATTCAAAAAATTTTATTAACTCACTTGTTACTCTTAAAATTTAATACCAAATGTTAATGTTGTACAACTTTAAACTAATATGCATTGAAATTTAATATTTTAAAGTAACATGAGTTATTTAATATTTTTAAAATTTTAAAGCTATTTATATAATTTTCAGAAAACTTTAAGAGGAAAGGAAAAATATGAGATAAAAGTATTAAACTAAATATTTATTTCGAATAAAAAAAATTATCATCTTATACAATACTATCATTTGTAGTTTAGTAGGGTATAAATAATTTTTTTGGACGTGCTCACGTACATATATTACATATATCATAACACATAATAAGATAATTTATTTATTAATAAAATAAAATAAAAATATTTTAAAAATGTGGCAAGAAGTGGATGCCACGTGTGATGTTGTCCGAGGATGACCGAATATTGGAGTATCGTTCCGAACTCCGAGTTATGTTCCATAATGACGTCATTTGACGAAATATTTCGCCAAATGACGCAGTTTGAAAAATATTTCACCAACTAACCCACCAAAGTTGGCCTTACAAAGGCCGACTTCGTAAAAATTTTAAAAAAAAGGCCGACTTCCATTAAATAAAAAAAAATAAGGAACGTAAAGAGTTGGGGGATGCGAGGAGGACGGGGGGTTTGTGGGGTTGTGGTGTGTGAGGGGGACGGGGGGTTTGGCGGGGGGTTGTGGGGTGGGGGGTTTGGGAGGGGTTGTGGGGTGTGAGGGGGAGGGGGGTTTGGGGGAAGGACGGGGGATTTTTCTTTTTTCTTTTTTTATTTAACAAAGGACGACTTTCGTCCAAATTATTAATTTTCACGAAGTCGGCTTTCCCCAAATTAAAAAAAAAAGAAAATTTGCAAGGAAGTCGGACTTACATTCGCCAAAATCGAAATCGGCCTTACAAAGGCCGACTTTAATGGGTTAGTTCGTGAAATATTTTTCAAACTGCGTCATTTGAAAAAATATTTCGCCAATTGACGTAATCATGGAACAAAACTCTCCGAACTCCGGCCGTGATCGTCTTCTACCCTCCTCCCCGAACTACAACAATCAGCAAAGAACGACCGACCGACCGACCAACCCTTCTCTTCTCGTCCCCTCGATAGTTCCTAAAACCTGTCCTGGTCTGCTATCTTCGCCCTTTTTATCCACCTAAATTTCCACGACCTTCGAACAACCCTCTTTTCAATGCTATCGTCGTCATTCAATCAATCTCTCCTTTATTACCCGTGATTCATCTCATTTTCAGGCATTGTGCCACCCACCATAAAAAAGGGCAAGGAGTTTTTTGGGTTTTTTCTTTCCTATTTTCCTTTTTTTTTCTGGAACGGTCGGATTTGAGCAAAATAGGGCTGTGCGCGTCGAAGGAGCCCGAGGTTCATGGAACCTCGAGGTCGCCCCCGCCGTCGTCGGCAACGGCGGTGGCGGCCCTCAGGAGGATGCCGACCCAGGCGGACTTCTCCGATCCAAAGTCCAAGGGGACGTTCAAATCCAAGTCCCGGACGCCCGCCGACATTGTCCGCCAGACGAGGGAGCTGCTCGTCTACGTCGACGCTGATCACAAGCCCGGTGGTGGCCGGGAGAGTAAGAGAGAGGAGAAGGTCTGAACCCTTCTCCGTTGATGGCTGTTATCTGATTTTTGCTTTACTGGGTAGGATGCGATTTGCCCAATCGATAGCTCTGAGAGTGCTTAATTTTGCATCTTTGATCTTTGAGGGTTAAATTGCTCATCTTTTATTCTTGTATTCAAATTAGATTTCTTTTTCATTTACTAACAATTGTGAATGTCTGTTGCTTATCCAAGGATTAAAATGAACTTGCTTTGTTCTGCCCTGTATGGGACTACTTTCCTCATTCTCATGTGCCACGCCATCAAGTTCTAGGTGGATGTTATTTATAGGACTAACCAAAATATTAGGCTAATGGCATTTGGGTAGTGAAGACAGTTTGAGATCGCCTAAGATAGTTCTAATGAAATTTGCCATCCATCATGTAGCTTTCTGTAATGTTTGTGAAGACGGCTCATTCTTGTTATTGTTTCGTTTTTGGGGCAGATGGGGGAATTATATAAGAACCTGCGAGAAATGAAGTGCATTTTGTACGGAAACAGTGAAACCGAACCTGTCCCTGAAGCCTGCGCCCAGTTGACTCAAGAGTTTTTCAGGGAGAACACATTGAGACTTGTGATCAGCTGCCTTTCAAAGTTGAATTTGGAGGTATTCTTTTTCCAATAGCTACTTACTAGAGTAAACTGTGTATTTCACCCATGAATTCTTGAAACTCTGTTTCGGGAGCTTCTACATTAAACACATGTTACTATTTCAAAAAGCCTGCAATGACCTGGATTGTCATGTACATGATGAATTGATCTGGCTATCACAGGCTCGCAAAGATGCCACTCAAATTGTGGCAAATCTGCAAAGACAACCAGTGAATTCACGATTGATTGCTTCAGATTATCTGGAAGCTAATTTGGATCTCTTGGATATATTGATCAACGGGTATGCTTCTTTTCAGGTGCCTTGTGTCGTTTTGAAATATGCTGCTATAGCACAAAGGTCATTCTGATTGTTGGCTTACTATTTATGTATTCACTGTCAGTTTCTTTTTTTTTCTAAAAGTTGTTTCTTCTAGTTATGATGATACAGATTTGGCTTTACATTATGGCGCAATGCTTCGAGAATGCATTCGTCATCAGAGTGTCGCAAGGTAAACTAGATGAATTCCAGCGGAGACGTTTATGGATCAATTATTGTGTCTCAATATCAGCGCTTCCATAATTTTCTTTTTCTTTTCCTTGAGTCAACAAGGGAACAACACATAAGTCTTTAATGCTCTGCGTGCCTTTACCTTAATCTAAATTGGTTCCATGCCTAGCCTCCTATTGCTCTAGAACTGCTTGTTATTTCCCCCATCAATGGTAAGACAAGTTATTGACTAAATTATTTCTCACTTGTGATGATATTGGGGTTTTATGCTGTTATCTTTGAATGCGGTTTTAAGATTCCACTGCTCATTATTGCATTTTGGGTTTAGTCATTGCTACTGTCTGTTTCTTCCAGATATGTATTAGAGTCGCAGAACATGAAGAAGTTTTTTGAGCAAATAGAACTTCCAAATTTTGACGTTGCAGCAGATGTGGGCGCAACTTTTAAGGTTATACACTCCTCTCTCTATAAACAAGAATTTTTTTAACTGGGATTATAGCCATAATCATGGGCAATTTCAGTGTTCCTTTGATTGAAATTGTCGGAGAATCGTTTTGTCCAACTTCTAGCCTGTTCGTGAATAAGATCTACATTTGTGTTGCCACTTAGAGGCGAAGTTATCATGTAATCACATGGGGACAGTTAATTGCAGGAACTGATGACAAGACACAAGTCCACCGTTGCTGAATTTCTAACCAAGAATTATGACTGGGTAAACACCATATTTACTTTTCTGATGCTATTTGCTGCTAAGATTTGCTTATTTTCACCTGATGCAGGATTATACAGTTCTTAGGATTCTTCACTTTAAAAAATAGGCTGGGCAAACGAAACCTTGGTTAAATGGATGCAATTTATTTTTCTCATTGTTTTTCACTTTTGTTTTGAAGAAAAATGCTATAGTTGTAGGTTCTCCTCAACATAAAACTGATTGTTGCTGTTATGATATCATTTACCAAAGAGCAGGTCCTCGCTTTTTTCTTTTTTAGCTTTAGTTAGTTCATTTCCACCCATTTCCTTTAATATTTTCACAGAGTTGACTTCATATTTCTGTTAATCTGATCCGGAATCCTCACTATCGCATTATCTGTTTACAATATTCAATATTGATGGACTTCCATAATCTATCGGTGCAGTTCTTTTCAGAGTACAACAACAAGCTATTAGTGTCTTCTAACTACATTACAAGGCGACAGGCAATCAAGGTATTAAACACTTGTCTTAGGAAAATGTCCTCCAGATCATGGAGAATCCGGACACTCAAAAAACATCACCTGGCAGCATTTTTTTGGCTTTGTGTAATTAGCCGTAAAGGCACTTGTCCTGCATTTTTTTTCTTTACCATAGACTCCACACTGAGTAATAGTATGCCTCCAAGGTATAGAGCTCATCGTATTCTTACTCTTCAGCTGTAGTGTAAGTCTGAAGCTGGCATCGAATAATCCTTCATGCACAATTCTAGACGGGCCTCAGCTATTCATATGGAAATCTTTACCAGCTAGATTTTGGTGTATTTGCTTCCCTATGTGTCCACTGATACCTGGCTTGAACAGCTTCTTGGAGATATATTGCTTGACCGCTCCAATTCAGCTACCATGGTGCGGTATGTGAGCTCCAAAGACAACTTGATGATTCTCATGAATCTACTCCGGGTATGTTTATCAAAAGAGCCAGAGAATGCTCTTCACGTTTTGCATGTATGGAGGTACTACTTATGCATGGACCTGTGCTTATTGTTCTTTGAAGAAGAGAAGATATCTGTTATTTTTACTTTTAACCTTTTTTTTCCCATTTGGAGAAACCAACCTCCTTGTCTCAGGGGTAGAACCAGGTTTTCAAAGGAATAATGACTTACTAGTTTTCGGCACATTCTGCAGGAATCAAGTAAGAGTATACAGCTTGAAGCATTTCACGTGTTCAAGGTAGTCTTTTTCGCCACATTCTTCCTTATTTTTTGCTTCTACCATCCGAACTATTAACAGTAAAAACGAAAAATTTTGCAGCTCTTTGTCGCTAATCAGAAAAAACCACCGGAGATCGTCAGCATACTCATCGCTAATAAGAACAAGCTTCTCCGCTTGCTGTCCGACTTAAAGTACGACAAAGGTCAGGAAATCCCACTGCTCTAGCAGATGACGCGGTGAGCTTGTGCTCCATTTGTGTTTACATGCTCTTCGTTTCCTTTTCAGAGGACGAGCAATTCGAGGCAGACAAGGCCCAGGTCGTCAGGGAAATCTCCGAGCTCGAACTTAAGGATCCTCTCTGATCGATCCCTGCTAGGATAAACTGCGATATCTTCAATGTTATGTTTTAGTAGTGCCCCTCCAAGTACAGATGTTATTCATCGACGACATAATCAAAAATGGAAATTAAAAAGAGCAGCTGCTGAAGTATGAAGAAATACAACCGTCTTATTGTTGTTTTTGTGGATGGCGTTTCTACTGCAGAGGATGAGGATGGAGGCGCTTTCAATCGGTACGGCCTCTGACGGATGGAACCACCACCCCCCCCCCCCCCAAAAAAAAGCCCCAGTAACTAAATGAGGGCAGGGTGTCCCCCATTTCCCCTCTGTACAGTACCACCCCAATGGCTGGACTACTCTGGACTCTTTGGATGCCATTACAAATCCAAAGCAGCAAATTTAATGAGTTATAGTCCCCCGCTCATCTTGTTGCAGTGCAGCAAACCAAAAGAAAGGGTTGGATCCTATCATCCCTCTCCCGTTTCGACCTGTCCCAGAATTACGTGATCAAAGATGTACTCAAAGACGTAATCTTTCGCCGGCACAGTAAGTCTGGGGAAGTGCCCACCGTCAGTTCTGCGAGCAGGAGGGGGTAGTTAATAATAGGGAGGTGTGAATTGGGGGGGGGAGGGGACCAAGGAGCTTTCAAGGCAATCTCTGTTTTCAATACGATTTTATTCTCGCATACGGGTGCTAATTTTATTTGCTTTATAAATTTAGGGTGGTCTGTTACAGAAAGTTTTGTCATTGCCTTCCCAATTCCCTCCTTCCCTTCCCCACCAAAACCCAAAACCCAGAATTGGTATGCCCAAATTCTGGCGATATTGGATCCCGGTTTCTTGGATGACTTTGTTTGATTTGATCGTTTGCCCCTGGGGGCGCAAAATGTGCTTTGCTGTTGCCATTTCCTGTTTGTGCTGTTTGTCCGTTTCACTGGTTTTAGTCTGGGACGATGGTTTTGATGTTTTTGTTCTACGAGAGTTGGGGTTGGTGTGTGTATGTGTTGGGGGGGAGGGGGGGGGGGGGGTTTCGTGCGCTGGCAGTGTGATCAGCATTTTGATTTGCTCTGCTTGGAATGACTTGTGTGTGATATTGGGCTATTGTGTTTCAGGGATATGTGATTTATAGTCCTTTGCTTGTGGAGACTGGCAAGTGTTTTGAGCCTCAAATGTTTCTTGAAGTTGGTTATGATTTTGTCCGTTGAGTTCTTCTTGTTTGGTTGGAAATGGCTGCGAGTGTGGTTCAACAGCATATGGAAAAGTGGCACAAAATTGACCTAAGCGAGCGAATTTTTGCTTTCGATTGCATGTGACTGTGTTTGGAGGATATTCAGTAAGGATGGTGATGAAGATCATCTAGGTTGCTCAGTTATTAAATTAGGTGCATGCGTGGTGTCTTGGCCTCGAGACTACAATTGTAGCATTTTTATTATGTGAGGCACTTGTTTGAGTGCTGATGCTACCAAATGTATTGAATTTTGTTCTCATGTGATCACATATGAAGCTTTCCAGCATCAGTGGGGTGGGAAGCTCTTGTGTTCATCTTGGGTCTATATGGCAAATGGCAATCGCTTCATTTCGTAGTATTTCCTGGAAGACCTGCGAAATTAGCCTTCGTCACTTGGATTCTCTCTCTCTTCTAAATAGCCTAATTTGTCTTTCAGGAATTTTGAGCATTTTTTGGGGTTTTCTTGAAAGGTTCTTTAATGCGTGGAAAGCGAAGAGAAGATACAGGTTCCTGAAGATTTCCCTTTGAAATGGTTTCCCCCTTGCAAGTCCTTCTCTTTGCATCAGGTGATGACTTTGCCTTTTTGCTTATGCTTGGTTTCCCCATGAATCCATCCCGGATCATTTGCTGATCCAGTACTCCTATCCGGCAGGTGGTTGAATTAATAGCCTGGAACACATGGCTATCAAAAGGACCTACTAGCTTTCATGTTCAGGCTTCTTACATGGTGGTATAAGTTGTTCATCCTTGGATAATGCTAAGATGGCTACCCTTGAAGATGGTGGACAGACAGAAGATTACTTGTTTAAAATAGTTTTGATTGGCGATTCTGCTGTTGGGAAGTCAAATTTGCTGGCTAGATTTGCCAGGAACGAGTTCTATCCCAATTCAAAGTCGACTATTGGTGTAGAATTCCAGGACACAAAAAATGGATATCAAGGGAAAGGAAATAAAAGCGCAGATATGGGACACGGCAGGGCAGGAGAGATTCAGAGCAGTTACCTCTGCATATTAGCAGTTGGTGTATGACATTAGCAGGCGGCAGACATTTGAAAGCGTTGGGAGATGGCTAAATGAACTAGTTTGTTCTCGATGTCCTGGCCATGTTCTTCCTAAGCATTCTCTGATGGTTTGCTGTTGATGATAGCTTATGTAGAGGACGATGCTCAGTCTTCCTCATCTGATTTCTTTATGATTTGCCGAAAGATGTATGTCATCTGATGGATCCTTCCTGATTCATGAATGCGCCGTTGACTGATTCAGGTTGCCCTCGTTTTCCTCTCCGGAGTCCCTCCCATGCCATTTCTAACAGTGGGCTTGTGTTTTGTAATCGAACAGTTCACTCGGACATTAATGTTGTCACTGTACTAGTTGGGAACAAGACAGACCTCAAGGAAGCGAGGGAGGTCACCACAGCGGAAGCCAAATCGCTCGCAGAAGAACAAGGCCTCTTCTTCGTTGAGACTTCCGCCCTGGACTCATCAAACGTGGTCGCCGCATTCAAGATGGTGGTCGAAGAGAGATACAGAATACTAAGCCGGAAGGCCATTGCATCCCAAGAACTCAAGAAGCAGGATCCATCGTGGGTAGGCAACGGGAAGACAGGGGACGACAGCCCGGACTCCTGCAGAGCTCCCCCGAAGAACTCCGGGTGTTGTTCATATTAGGACAGTACATCAAACCATAACAATCTTAATATCAATCTAGGGGAAAATTATCTTGCCATGATTTTCATTTGGTGCTACCTTCTTCCTTTGTATAAAATAAGATAAAGAGGAACGATTTGAAAGAACGGAACTTTGACCCGAAACCCATCACTTTCCCTCTTCCCCCCATCCCGACAACATCCTTAAACCCTTCGAAAGCTGTAAGAAACCCTACCAAACCCTCCCTCTCCCGCCCCTTTTCTCTACCCGTGTCCTGCACACAGCTGCGGTAGCCTAACCTCTTGGATGCCCTGCCCCTCCTCTTCCTCTTGTGTCCTTCTCCGGATGAAATCGCTCTTATCCCCCCCGTTCTCGTCCTTCTGCCCCCGCCCTACCAAGATTCACGTGGGCCTTCCCCTTTCTTCCTCCCAGTCTCCGTTTGCAGGCCGTGGATATGCCTCCAAGAGGATCGGACCTCGCTCTTGCGCCGCCACCCCGGACCCCTCCTTGTTCCGTTCCATACGAGCGAGAGGCGTCCAGATGAACGCCGGTCGCTCGCGTTCGGGCGAGGTCCACGTCATCGTTGGGCCCATGTTCGCCGGGAAAACTACCGCTCTCCTGCGTCGAATCGAGCTTGAGAGCAGTAATGGAAGGTGCGCCCTACTCCTTTCCCTCATGTTTCGAGGATGATTTCTCTTCTGGTCTTAGGAGTTATATCAGCTGGACTTTATGCTTGGGAATGGATGATTTGGGGGTTTCTTGCGGTTTGATAGCCTGGAAAGTTGACATTTTAGCCGAGGATGGTGCACTGCTGTATGAACTCGAAGCTCCTGTGCAGATTAAACAGACTTATAATCGGTGCTCCTTGTCGTAAATCCGTTAGTTATTCCGAATCGGACTGAGGTTGCTTCGTTTGTTTACAATGCCATGTTGGTGAATCAGTAGGAACCTTTATCTCGGTCTTTGGTAGTTTATTGCTCAATCTTCCCTGGGTAGAGTGTGCTTCATTTGACTGAAAGTGAAATGACGATTCTTTAGACTTACTGTCGAAGGAATCTGTAAGATAGGAAGCAGGTGACCTATCTATTAAGGTTTCTGTAAGAACCAATTAGAGAAGATCAGCATTGTATTCACGGTTATGCTATTCTCCCAGGAGTGGTCGAATACATCTCACCGAAAGAGTGGTATCTCTTCCTTTCGTTGATATTTTGGTTATATACTGAAATCTTTTGTCGCAATCTATCCAGGAATGTTGCTGTTATAAAATCAAACAAGGACACCAGATATGGATTAGATTTTATAGTTACCCACGATGGCGCGAGACTTCCATGCTTGGCATTGGCAGACCTATCCTCATTCAAACAGAAGTTTGGGCTTGATGCTTATGACAAGGTACTCAAATGGAGCAAAATGAAACACCTTTTCGAATTGGAGGATTCTTTACTTTGTGTTCCCTACCTTGTTGAACTTTGGCGTGAGCTGGATTCTTTGCACATCTTTTGCAGTTAGATGTTATTGGGATAGATGAGGCCCAATTTTTTGGAGACCTGTATGACTTTTGCCATGAAGCTGCGGATCGAGATGGCAAGTCTGTCATCGTTGCTGGACTGGACGGTGATTACATGAGGTAGATCAAACACATACATTCTCGCGCTCTGCATTGTTCATCAGCTAGTGTTTCCAAATAACTCTGGGTGCTTTTGATTTTTGTTAGGAGAAGATTTGGTTCCGTGTTGGACATAATCCCATTAGCTGATTCGGTGACCAAGTTAAGCGCGCGATGCGAACTGTGTGGGAAACAGGCATTCTTCACCTTGAGGAAGACCAATGACACGCAAACGGAGCTCATAGGAGGTTCCGAGATCTACATGCCCGTATGCCGCCGACACTATGCCAGCGGCCAAGTTGCCCTGGAAACAACAAGGATGGTTCTGGAATCACAATCTCAGAAGGTCGGCCAGTAATTTTGTGCTCAAGAATTGCGTATTAAGTGATGTTCCAACTATTTAAGTAGATTAGGCATTTCAACATAACTATTTATCAGGCAAGCAGCAGCATCATATCCATCAAGGATTACTGTGCAACCTTTGGAAGTGGGAGTCACTTGGGTTTCCTATGTAACTTTAACTGTTCATTGTCCAAACCGAGTCCTCTCACGTTGTCCGATAATCAAGTCATCCGGCCAAATAATTGTCCAAGAAAAGGGCTCTGCCCACAATGTGGAATTCAAACGAGATTTTCCTTGCAAGAGAATTTACCAAAGGAAAAACAAAGCAAATTAAAGGGAGTGGGTAGAAATGAGGCCTCAGAATTGCAGAATGAAATAATCAAGGGATCCAAAACGAGGAACCCAATCAGTCCCGAAAGATGGTGTTATTTTTTCATTGTGTCTCATCACAGGCCAAAGGAAAAGAAGTAAAATTTTTCAAACTCAAGAAAGGAGGAGTCAAAGGGAAAAAGGTTATGTATGTCTCATGGCCAGTCCCAAATGGTAAAAGCAGCGACGCCGCATCCACAAGGCGATGGAATATGAGACCTGCCCAAATCAGGCGGAGAACCCAACCCACAAGAGGAGGGTCCTTCTACGCCCTTCGGGCATCGTTCTGCGACGTTAATCCCGGAATGTGCAAGCACTCTGATCAGCCTGCTCCGACTTAATTAGGTAAAGGGATATCGGTAATCCCCCGTCACATCCACCCAAAACCCGCCCCCCCCCCCCCCCCCCCCCCCCGAATCGATCTAGCGGAAACCCAAAACTCATCTATCAACCGAAAGAAACAAAGAACCC
>JAKZET010000266.1:3142-25000 GCA_023653495.1 Melastoma candidum
GATGCGATTCGTTGGGGAGAGGTCGACAGAGTCGTCGATGTCCATGTCCATGTCCATGGTCGAGAATCGGGAGTCCCAGGCGAAGCGGAGGACAAATTCAAAGCAACGCAAGCACCGCCTCAGGGTGGAGCCGTCGCTCCCCAGATTTGCTCTCTCCTTTTTGCTTTTCTTCGCTCCAAGTTTGCTTTCGCAACCTCCCAAACCCACCCTCCCTATTCCCTTTCCTCCTTTCAACTTTCGAAATAACAAACTCCCCCTTTTTCTTCTCTTCCTCAGTCACCGAACGAGGGGACGTGGCGGGCGGGGTAAATCTCAGCTACTCATCCTCCCCTCGCCGACATTCCACCGACGACGACGTTTCTGTTCTCCGTGGATGGGATTTTTTGTTTTTTGGGGGATATAAAATCCTTTGGAGATCTTCTTCCCTCTTCGTCGTCTCTGGATTTCTCTCGAATTTCATAAATTTACTTCCTCCTAATTACGAATTCCCACCAACCATTACTAACATCAAATAATACAATAAATTTTTTTTACCATTGATTTTCTTTCCCTTAAAAAAAAAAGAGAGATTGCATTTTACAGGAAAAGAAGAAAGACGGAGCTTTGTTCCAATTTAACCTTGTTTTTCAAAATAATTCGCGAAATGACCTCGTCAGTTTGAAAATTCGTAAAATAATTTTATAAAATCGGCCTTTGAAAGGCCGACTTCAATTCCTTAAAAAAGTCGGCCTTTTATAAAAAAAAAAATTTTGGATGAAACTCGGCCTTTGAAACCGACTTCCACTGAATAGGAAAAAAAAAACAAGGAAACGGGGGATTGTGGGGGATTTGTTTTTTTTTTATTTGATGGAAGTCGGCCTTAAAATTTTTTATTTTTTATTTTATTTTGAAAGGCCGACTTCTTTAAGAATTTGAGGTCGGCCTTTCTAAGGCCGATTTCACGAGGTTATTTGCGGAATTTCGAAATTGACGAGGTTATTTCGCGAATTATTTTATAAATTAAGGTTAAATTGGAACAAAACTCAAGAAAGACGTGGGGTTGTCGGCCCATGTGGCCCGTACTCCATTTTAATGGGCCTACTCCAGAAAATATGGGCCTAAGGACCACTGGGCCAAATCGGCCCACATAATCAAACGACAAACGCGGAAATGAAACCAGCTGGAAGCTTCTGGCCGGGTCTCCGTCTCTGACATTTCATATATGCCCTCGCAAGCAAACAGACAAGACAGAACAACAAAGGAGTTTGTTCAAATCGAATCTCGTGTAAGGAAATTCGAACAGTAAACTGGGTATTACCCATAAACCAGGTCAAACGTTTTCTTCACATGAGAAAAAATAAGGAGTAAAAAACACCCAAAAGAAAAAAAAAAAAAACAAAGGATTTTGGTCAAAAATGGCAACCCAAGTGGGGGGTTTAACACAATCACGCACATATACCTGCTCTCCCCAACCTTGACTATTGACTTTTCACACAAACCAGACTTTTCTTTCTCTGTCTCCCCTTTCCCCCCCTCAACCTCATCTCCGACATGGTATCAAACTACTAACAGACCCCGGAAAAGAAAAGGAATATCCTGATATTTTTTGCAGCCTTTTTGGTGTTTGAGCTTTTGGATCCCTACTGCTCTGTCCTGAAGCTGAGGTTCTGTTGGTTTTGTAAGAAGAGGAGTTCTTTTTTCTGTTATGGGGATTTGCTGGAGTAATAAAATCAAGGCAGAGTCTCCTTTCAACACTGGTGAGGCCTCGATGTTCGAAATCGTTTTGATGTTGTTGGATATTAGTTGAAGTTGGCTTCAAAGGCGACGACGGATCCGATTAGTTCCTATCGTTTTTTTTTTTTGTATTCGTGGACGATGTCGAGGGAATGATGTGTGGCGTGAAACAGGCGCGGTTGTAGGGTCTAAGAACGTCAGCCGCGACGCAAACGAGTCGAGCGGAGCGAGCAGGGTGTCGACCTCGTCGGTTTCCCAGACCCCACGTAGTGAGGAGGAGATCCTGCAGAGCTGCGACGTGAAGAGCTTCACCTTCAACGAGCTTAGGCTAGCCACGAGGAATTTCCGGCCGGACAGTGTTCTGGGAGAAGGCGGTTTTGGCTCGGTTTTCAAAGGATGGATTGACGAGCAAACTCTCAAAGCGGCCAGGGCCGGCACCGGCATGATCATCGCCGTGAAGAAGCTTAGTCAAGAGAGTTTACAGGGACACCGAGAGTGGCTGGTAATGCGATTTCCTGCTTTTTACGGACTCGATTTGCCTCGTCGTTTCCTTCCATTTCACGATCCCTGCAACGGAAACTGCAGGCCGAGATAAACTACCTGGGGCAGCTCCATCATCCTCATCTGCTGAAGTTGATCGGGTATTGTCTAGAGGACGAGCATCGGCTTCTCGTCTACGAGTTCATGTCACGAGGAAGTGTGGACAATCACTTATTCAGGAGTAAGTGCCAGGATCAATTGTCTCGTGCTCGCGTTGATCATGTGCAATTGGATGACGTTTCCCCCTTCCCATGATGCTTAACAGGAGGGACTTACTTCCAGCCGCTCTCGTGGAGTCTGAGGATGAAAGTAGCTCTCGGTGCTGCAAAGGGTCTCGCGTTTCTTCACGGTGTGGAGCCACAAGTGATCTATCGCGACTTCAAGGCATCTAACATTCTTTTAGATGCGGTATGTGGTGGCTATCACCATCGTCTACTTTGTTTCAAACCGTAAAGCTCAATGCAGTTGACTTTGTCTCTGCAGAACTACAATGCAAAGGTTTCCGACTTTGGGTTAGCCAGGGACGGTCCGACCGGGGGTAAGAGCCACGTATCGACTCGGGTCATGGGCACCTTTGGATATGCGGCCCCAGAGTATCTTGCCACAGGTATGTGCTAGCACGGGCATTGACAATTTTAGCTGCTAGTTGTGTTCCTAAAAGTTGTGTCTCTGACTATTCGCCTGTCTGTTTTTCGCCAGGCCACCTGACCGCGAAATCCGATGTGTACAGCTTCGGGGTGGTCCTCCTGGAGATCCTGTCAGGCCAACGCGCAATTGACAAGAACAGACCGATGGGACAACACAACCTCGTGGAATGGGCAAAACCATACCTCACGAACAAGCGGAGGGTATTCCGGGTGATCGACACCCGTCTCGAGGGGCAGTACTCCCTCGACCAGGCCCAGAAGGCGGCCACCCTCGCCCTCCAATGCATAGCCACGGAGCCGAAGGTCAGGCCGAACATGAATGAGATAGTCGAATCCCTTGAGCAGCTACAGGACACAAGGAGCAAGAGGGGGAAGACCAAGGGCCGGCATTCAGACCGGGGGAATCCCCAGCCCGTCGCTCCCAAACCTAGCAGGACCACAAACTACCCGCGGCCTTCGGCTTCTCCACTTTACGCGTGAACCATCTGCTGCATTCCCTTTCATCTCGAGCGTTGTATTAATCCCAGATCAAGACGTGCTAAGAGGTCGTTTTCTCATAGGTTTCTGGGCATGTAAAGTTCAGACGCGCATTGGCCTGTTGTTATTGTTTGGAGGTGTAATTTCTTTAATGTTTGATTGATCAAATCTTCAAGATCCGTCGCGTAATGGGAACGGGTTGACTCGACTTCCCACCATCCAGAACTGACATACACACACAGAGACAGACAGGACAGATTCTTAAACTCTGGACCATGAAACCAATGGACAGACCAGAATCTTCAAGCCTTTCATTCCCGGGATGCACGGTTTCAGCTGTCCTCTGCATCTTTGACTGAAAAATATACTTCTCCAAATGACAATGACAACCCCAGTCGGGAAAATGCCCAGCTGCTCTTGCGTGGATCGTTCTTTTGATTTATTCATATAGCTTACAACATTTATGCATCATTCGTATACCTTAAACCTGCCTTAACCATGATTCACTTGCACACATAAATCCTGTTTACCTGTTGTCAGCAATCGCGTATGTGAGAAATACGAGCTTTGCCTTTAGTAGTAGATTAATGGCAGATGAGCAGGTTCATTTCAATGCGCAGGCCGAATTTCATCCAATTCCCGGGGAGTCGGGTAGATTTTGAGTAGTCCTGGCTCAGAAGACAAATTATTAGCAATGACGATGAATGCTCATGTTCAGTTTCAGAAGGAAAAGAGATGTCTAACCATACAGGTGCATTGGACAAGGGAATTAAAAAAATGAATGCGTGAAGCTCATGTTGGAAGACCGGCAAGACTTCATACGACTTCCTTAAGAGAAAGGAAGTCATCCCGTGGCTGAGCCTCTTCCACCTTGACCAAGATTTCATTTCCAACTTCGGTACCTACCGACACCCATGCGGAAGCTTGAAGTCCAACCTGTTACGAGGAACAAAAGGAGCCAGCTGGGCATCAGAAACAAAGATGAATGCTCGTTGTGTGAAATAGAGATATTTGCTATCAGTCGATGCCTAGAGATGAATTCGTTAAGTTAGTCATCGACAGATTAGTCCAGAAATGACGTTGCAAAAGCAGAAGGGTCCATGCTTACCTCAACTAAAAGTAAAGCAGCAGTCCTGTCCTTGATGAATCGTAGTACTAGTGCCCGGTAAGTCTTTTGCTTGGGTTGCCTCCTCAAAAATTCTAATATCCAATACCGTAGACAACTGTTGGACAGCCTCTTTGCCATCTTGGCGTTCATATTTACACTAGATGCAATCCCTTCAAGTTGCCCACCTGAAAAGGGAAGGGCCTCCCCTCGAATAAAAGCTTTCACCTGGGTAACAGAGACAACCGGTGTAGATCAGGGACCAAAGATAGTTGCAGGGGAAATGAAAATGCTTTCACATCTGCCGAATGAATGAAAGCATTTACATGCCAGGAATAAGAAGTAAACCCACACCTTTTTGGGTGGTCATAACTCACAACCCCAGCACTGACCTGATAATGCGCGAGAAGATCCATATATCTTCGTATAGGTGATGTGAACTGGACATATCCAGGAAGCCCGAGAATTCCATGGCGTATTGGCTTCCCGAAATCAAACTCTGCTGCACGCATAATTTTAACTATAGCTGAACTCCTAACCGGGCCCTCCGGAAGGTGTGAGAATGCGGACATGTCAACATTTGATTGTGGCTGTCCCCTGTAAGGCAACGGAATCTTATTGACACATCCATAGGATGCTATTGCTTCGCCACATAGTATCATCATCTCAGATACAAGTCTCATAGCATGGTCAGCCTGGTCCTCCACGTAGAGATTTATAGAAGGTTCTGGATCGTCCGGATTGGGTACCTTTATGCGTGTCTCCAATGTTGCCGTGTCAATAGCACCCTAAAGTTATGGACACACCCTAAAGTTATGGACAATTATCAATCTGATGAAGAGGAGGAGAATTTGGACAACAGAAGACATGATCACTAGCGATACAAACCACCTTCATGAAACAGAAAACAAAAAGGTTGCACATTAGACTTACAACCGGAAAAAATTTAAGGCAAGCTTACATGGCCAATTCATGGCGCATCTAAAAATATATTTATCAATGCATGCATAAGCGACTGCAGAATCCACTTCCTCACTCTAAGTCTATTTTATCAATGATAGACTACCTGTTGGCAACGCCATTTGAACCGGAGAGAAGCCGCCTCAGACAGGATTCTCAAATCAATCTCCTCCTCCAGGTTGAGATTAATCAGCTCTGAGGCGCTTTCATAAGTCAGCATATATGTCGGCTTGATTACTGAATTCTCCACATCGAATTCATCAATGCTGTTCTACCAAGGTAACATATTGGTCAGAAGGTAATTCAGAGAGACCATAAAAGACAAATCAGCATCCTTTTCTACATCCTCCACTACACAGAACACCACAAAAACTTTTTTTGGGGATAAATCATGACATGTTTGGACACTTTACGCACCAAAAAATGTAGTTGGTAATTCATTCCTGAATATTGATTAAACAACCAGATCATTAAGCAAGGTTGCGGAGTTAACGCAAAGACACCTTCCAGTTTATACAAGCACTCTGGTTAATTGATCATACAAGAGCAATCAGAGGCAAAGATTTCCATATGTTAGACCATGTAACCTATAAACATGCACAAGGTAAAAAGCACTAAGGGATCACCTTCCATCTGAGTTAAGCACAACTGTAACAGTAACAGCATTGCAAAACTCCCCTTGTTTCAAGCTCATTCCCTCCATAGCAAGTTTCTCAGGAAACATTGGATAAGTTGCTGTGGGTAAGAAGAGAGAAGTTCCTCTTCTCCTCGCTTCTCTGCACAAACAAAGCATGGTTTTTATCAGCCTCAGCAGCCATCATGGATGACAGATGAGAAAAAAAATTGTCCTAAACTACCTATCAATCATGCTCCCAGGTTCAACATATCTCACAGGATCTGCGACATGTATCCAGACTTTAATCCGACCATCTGGCAGCTTCATTGCACTTAAAGCATCATCAAGCTGTAAATGTTTCATTTAGATACATCCTTCTGCTAATTATTCCATACACACTTGGACAAAAGAAAGCAGCCTATAGATAAGGAAGGCAAACTGGATAGTAGATTATATGAAGGTCCTCCTGCAGCACAGTCAAATAATCCATCCTCGCAAGCTAGCTAGATACTATAAAAAAATCCATCATTAGCACAAAATTTGACAGCCCATTGTCTCCCTCCAATCCACGAAGTAAGTTGTAAGATATATGAGAGTTCTCTACGCAATTCCTTTTCTTAATTATCTTACTGATATCAATAGACAATTTCCACCTTCTCCCCCCTCCCAAAAGAAGAGGTTAACCAACATGTACTCTACAGGTCAGATTATCAAGGACATCAGAAGTTCCTAACCTCATCTGCCTCGTCAACATCAATGGCGTAAACCTTGAGGTGAGAGAGATCCTTCCGGTTTACCTAAACATAAACAAATATATGAGAACAAAAACTCAGTAAAATTTCACAACACTGTTAAAAATCCCTTTAATTTTGTTATTTTTCGTTGATTTTATTTTAATTCAATAACTCATTACATTCTTCAGTACCTGAAAATAGATACTAGGATCACATTAAAGCAAGTTGATTTCTTCTTTCAATGGCTAAATAAAAAATAATAATGACAACATTCTGTTCAATTGAAGAAAGTTTCCTCTTGTGAGATCTTTATCCGTTATTTTTCTAAGACGGTAGCAATAATTACACTAACCACATCGGGGTCATCTGATTCTGAAAGAAGACTAGCGGCAGCTGACATAACCTCGTCTGAAGGAAGAGTGGCGAGGTCTGTTTTCAACAGATCAATATTGACATGTACTGGAAAATATCCAATCTCAATGAGAAGATTTACAGCAGAAGATGCAGTTTTGGTCAGTCCTATGGCCTTGAGTATCTGCCCAAAAAAAATGGATGCCTGTGAAGCAAATATCTAGAAACAGAGGGGGTTGATCGAAGAATATCTTGAAAACCAACAGAAATTTCAAAAGAAGCATCAATATGAAGATCTCATATTAATTTAACAGCTATCCTTTTCCTAATTCCTACAATGTCCTTTTCAATGGCTGTAGTACCGAGTATGACAAAGTCTTTTTATAAATTGTGAAAACGCAATTTACCATGCCAGCAGTTTTCCTCTGATCATCACTTATGCAGTTATCAATAGCAAAGCATTCAAGAGATTTGATCCTTTGTTGGCACTTCTCTTCAATAAGCCAGGAGGATTTGGCAGGCTTAGCACCAAAAGGCATGGATTTGGCCGATTTTAGCAAATCTGCAAACTCCTTAAGTTCTTCCTCAGCAACCTCTCGTGCAAGCCTCCTGCGCATCAATTCTTCCACCTGGCAAGATCAAAAGGGGAGACTATAAGTCCTCAGAGGTTCCTCCTCCCACATCCCACTTTTCTTCTTCCCAAGACAATGCAAGCTTTTGAAACAAGCCAAAACCTGTTCCATTATACCATCATGAAGATCCCTAACAACGATATGCATTACCCACACAAGTTGTAGTTTCACCATGATCAATAATGACAAGCAGAAGCTTCAACATTACGCAACAATACCTGCGCTGCAGATCGAGGGCTGTACACAGTAATTGAGCCTTTTGTCTCAAGCACAGAGAAGTATATCTCATCTCTTGATAGCAAACGGTGTGCACAATAACTCTCAAGGGGCTCTGAATTACCAAATATCATCTGCAAAACATGGTTTAATTATTTATGAATTATTGCCACCATTTTTGTGGTTGTCGATAAGTACCTCTGCCAGTTCCACTGGTGTTATGGGCTTCTTCTGTTCAAGAAGTTCTGCCCATGCAAACTCGAGCAAGGTAGGATCCTGCAGCATTTTAAACGCAAAATGAAAATCACACAATCATTATGCTGAGAAAAGCTCACTTAAAGAAGCTCACGTGTCTCACATTTTTCTGAGACTAACCAAATTTACTTCAGCCTTGCTAACAAAGTCCAATATCTTGCTGGGTTCGAAGTTCTCGACACCAGGAACGATAAAAGTAATCTGCTGCGGTTTGATGGAGGAGGTAACCCCGTTCTTCATGCAAAAAAGGAATTATAAGAAATGGTAGACGGGAAGAACTAAATTAAAAATAGCACATTCTAGAATGGCGATAAATCTGGACTGGCTTACCTGATCTGACACCATCCAATTCTTCTTGCCATCAGGTCTCTGAGCAACAGCAAGTAATACTTTCTCAGAATCCTTTTTAAACTCCAGCAGCAATCCTTTCTCCAAAGATCGATTCACGAGCTTATCCTCCAGGAGTTCTCCGCTGCTAGTAAGGGCCAATCTAAAAAGAAAAAGCTTTTTCCTCAGCCAACACAATTGACAACTAACTACCGCCAGTAATATCTACAAAAAGCTCAATAACTTGGAACTAAACTTAGGCACACTCAGTCAAACTATAACATCGCGATCATTTGTTCTACACTATGTCCTCCCGTTCCTTTCTTTTCTGGTCTACTTCTTGTCAGGCTATCCTCTCTAGTTCAGGTAATGCCTCCGAACAGTTAAAATAAACGGCATTCCTCAACAAACGGATTCAATCCAATTGAAAGTTCCACAACTAGCGAAAGCTCGCGAGAACCACTCGCAGCAACACAACCGTCACGTCACAAGGAGGACGGTCAATTGTTTCCTATAGGCAAAATTTACTTGGATGCGGAAGCAGAGCGCACAGACTTCCGCGACCGAGACCGCGAATTCCTAAGCTCCTGGATGACTGTCTCCATGAGGCTATGGGCGGAACACTTCCGCACGGCGGCGGCGTCATGGCTCATGCTGCAAGCGAACGACGACAAGGAGGGGGTCCTCGGCCCGAAGAAGAAGACGCGGTTTCGATGGGCAGGAGGGAGTGCCGGGGAGAAGGCCATACGGAGCATGGAGCAACGGCCAACACCGCAGGCCAGTTCCGCTCGCCTGCCTCTAATCATCATCGTCTGGGCATTTCGGGCCAGTGGGTTCTGTCAAGACTTTCGCGGCAATGAGTAAGACGGAAGCTTGTGATAGAGCAGGCGGTGGGGAACAAATGGGCTGGACCTGAAGATCATGGGCCTATCCCAGCAATTGGACTCGACCCAATTATAAATGGGCTTACAAATATGGGCCGAAGGTAGCCGTTCCGACATGTGGAGTATAAAGATACCAGATTGCTACAGCAGGTATGGAAAGACCGCCATGAAAACGCACCTCAATCAAAATCGGGATGGTGGTGAACTAACGAGGTAGTTTGCTGTACAACGTTTTAAAATTTCGAATTATAATTGATCAGTGAGTTCTTAAGTGAAAACTTGCTGTTCAAGAGCGAGTTCACGTCAAAATCCTCCCCCATTCTCACCAAGAGGATTGCAACCACAGAGGCGCCAGGCGGTCAAGACCGTGCCTTTAACGACGCCCTACTTCTTGTAAGCCTACCTGGAGTACTCGCTTCAAGTGGGAACATACCTACAGCTGTTGGACAGGATCGGTGAAATCTCTCCTGCCACGACCCAAAAAGGAAGACGATGATTAGTGCGGTCCCCTGTCGGAACCCGAGAGCGAATTCATTCCCTCAGTCACTCTTATAGAACTTGAGCATGGACAAGGCAACCTTAACTCTGATGTTATGCAGGTCGGCGGCAACGGGAGCACCAACCGGATCGGTTTCAGATGTGTCGTTCGAGGCAAGTGTAGTTTGGGCTCTGCAGTCACGGATCTTCCAGTCAGAGTTGTCTCTGCTTGAAATGCGGGTTGGGGAACTGGAGCTAAGTATCGAGGAGGTAAGAATTTGGCAATTGTCTGGACGGACGTTGTTTACACAGATTCTAGACTCATGGATCGAAAGCACGTGAAGTTTGCTGGGTTTAAAAAGCGTTTTAATAAAGAAGCCTATGGAGTCGTCGTCGACAGGACCCATGCGTCCACGTCCGAGCACCCAAAATCCAATTTTAGCACATGACAGTGGTGACGACAGTCTTGTCCCAATTTCAGCACATGCCATCGCTTTCAACGGAAAATCATTCTTTGAATTTTCGACAATATCGCAACGTGTTCTTGTGCGGTCAACGCACGTCACTCGTCCCAAATTTCGCACCAATTTCATGCGTTTCTTTACACGAGTAACGAACTCAATCGCTCGGCCAGAAAGTTCAAACCTGTTGCAGGCTGACTGAATTCTGCTCATGTGAAAACGTGATTATCCAAAAAAAAAAGGATCTTTGCTAGTTTCGATTCATCTAAGTTACGAAAGCTCCAGACACAACTGCATGAACACTTGAATGTGACGATGGTCTTATCAAACAATGTTCTTATAAGTGCGGTTGCCGCACCGAAACCCAATTGTATTCCTTCAGTATCCATAACTCCAGTTCAATCGGCACGGAGCGCCACACCAGGTTGAATGCTTAAAACTTTGTTGTCACATTGGAGAATAGCTCCTTGAAATATTTGGTGGGTGTACCAGATCCTTCGGGATTCGAGGCCAAGTCGAATGCTTTGAATTTGGCCTCGTCGTAGAGCAGTGCCTGAGAAGCAGAAAGAAGTCAAGCTGTCCGCAAACAGAACAATAACTACAAAAAGGAAATCAAAGTGACCCGGCAAGTGCAAAACTCTTGAGACCTGAAGGCAGACTTCTGCGACATCAAGTCGAGGTACACTCCTGGTACTTGTCTGAAGCAGCTCGTCGTCTTTACCGATGAGTAGTTCTCGGACGCCTCCATCCCTATCTTGCAAGCCACCAGCCCTGTAAGGACTCATCCATCATACAACAGCAGAAACTTTATCACGAAAAAACTGAAAAAGAACGAGCCATTGGCTTCAATCCCACACAAATCTCACGTCTTGACCAGGACAGCAAAAAGCCAGCAGACCTGCATTTTGTCAGGCGAAGATGGGAAACATTGAAAAATGTGGATACTGGTGCTTACTCACAACTCACCTTATAATGGTGTATGGGATGCCTGAGTCGGCCAAATACTGCTCAGCCTTCCTCTTCCAAATCTGAACACGCAATACTTGGTTGTAACCAATCCTACCAAACACATTATATCTAAGAAACAAGCATGAGCATGACCTAAAGAGGAGGAAAAAATATGGTCTTTGAGTTTCGACCACGAGCAGGAAAAACTTATACAGGCAAGAAATTGTTCCGATTCAAATACAAACTTACAAAGTACCCCCACCCAGGATATATCCCCAGTACATATTTTGTGATGGAAGGAAGATGAATGAATGTACGCTACTGGTTATAACAGACGATTTCCCCTTGAGAGAGAGCCCAAGATCAATGCGAGTGCGTTAGTAACCAATTCTTATGAAGAAAACGGAAAAGAGATTCGGTGAAAGAGATTAAGCAAGAATTCAAGAAAGGTCAACAAACCAATATATTCCCATTTCCCAAGCTGTTTAGTGGGTGATTAGGATTTGTGCTGCCCATAGAACCGACCAGGACAATTTGCTTCACTCCCGCTGCCTTTGCTGCATAAATATAACATATAACAGCCATTGTGTCAAACTGGAAAAAATTAACCGCCAACGGATAAGGACCAAAGAAAGGGACTGATGAAAACATCTCAAGGGTAAATACCAGCATCGATTTGGTTCTTCTGTCCAATCCAATCAACCTATGAACCAAAGCAATTAATCAGAAAACCAGAAAAAATTGACCACGTTCTGGTATAGTAAAAGATCAACAAAGGACCTGCTCAGGATAGGCTCCATCTTCATAATAAAACTCCGGCCGTCCACCTAGAGTAGGGTCGAACCCAGGTTGCATCTTTGGCACGGCACTGGTCAGAATAATGAGAGCATCAATGCCCTGAAAAGCAGGAAGAATGCTGTCCGCGTCCCTTATGTCGCCAACGAACACATCATCGGCACCCTGGATTTTGGCTTTGCTCTCTGGGGTTCTCACCAGACCTCTCCCAACAAACTGTTCTGACCTTTCCTTCAACATCTTATAAACTATTTGACCTGCCCACCAGTTAGTTACCCAGCAAGTCATCTAACTACCCAGAGTCTTCGCCGAATAAGAAGAGCACAAATTCAGCATATGCGATTTCCACAACACAGCCTTCCTTCTGTTCCTCTAGTTTCTTAGACCTCATGAAGCTTTTCCAGACATCCTAAACATAACAAATGGAAACACGCCTCCGAACAACACATCTTTCACAAGGTTTTCAGAAATATGATAAGTTAACGAGACATCCATTCCCTGTTCTCTAGAACAAAACACAGTACAACAACAGTGCACGCCACTTGGCCAAACCCAACCAGTAAAAAAACTTTCAAAACCCATATAAAATCAAACCACTTAAAAAAGAAAGAAAACCCAAGAATGCACCTGTCCTTCCGCCGGCGCCGGTGACGAGGACGGTGGGAGGAGAAGCCATGGCAGTAGCAAGCCCCGGCGCAAACAAAGGAATCAAAAGCAGGTTCCTTTTCGCAACTCCCACAAAAGAAGACTGCCGGTGAGCTGCTTTTTCTATTAATTGGTGACCCAATAAGTATCACGTCAACTCCCTCCCTCCCAACAAACCCAATTTATGAAGCGTTGCTGTTGCTGCCACCGCCGCCCTAAAAGTTGGTGGTTCATTTAATATGGTAACCAAACACGGAAAACGGAAAAGAAAGATGGGACTTAAGATTAAGGGCGTGAACGAGAGGAGCGAACACCAGTTCGCTCGGACGCTACTGGGAGATTGTAGGTGTGAGCAAGGTTTTCAAAATCTCAATCCTGCTATCCAAAAATTTCGAAGTTTATGATTTTTCTCAATTATATTCGACTAGGACTCTAGTGTTCAAAGGACGAAAGTCCGATCCCATTCTATCCGGACAATCATGGGTGTGAGCTCGATAAAGTTAGAATAGTAGGATTTAAATTTGAGCTCAATTATATTTTTTTGAATTGGAGCTCGATTTCGATTTAGGTTTAATCTGAAGTTGGATTGGACTGGAATTTAAGCTCGAGTTCGAGCTAGAATTGAGTAGATGCAGGCTCAGACAGTGGATGTGGTTCGCTGGATGAAGGAGATAATGCTCGTGGTGAAGGCCCTCGAGCAGGTGTTAGAGTCTCGGAGTGTTACCGTTACTCCCGATGGCGTTGAAGGTTATTGATTGCTCTGCTTCTTTGTTCAGTTAACGTGTTCTTCCGCTTTTCTCCTTTCTGCTTGCTTTCCTACGTCGCGATGTATTGTCTGCAATCTGTTGTGCAGATATGAAGGAAGAGTTGCATGAGCAGTTCAAATCCATGGACATGGCAACATAGTAAAAAATCCCTGTTTTGATACAAAACTCTCCTTCGTTCAGGAATTTGTTTAAATCTTCGAAGAAGAACGTAGACGGCGTGTTGAAATGTTTGTAATGCTTGATGCTTTGGTGACTGTAAAAGCTTGCTCACTTAACAGTGCTTTACTCAATCGATGGTTTGGTTGCTCTGCTTAACTACATGAAGAATTTGCATGCAAATATTCAGGCAAAGGCTTGGATGCCGCGTAGATGATCGTTCGCTCTAAGTCAACAGTTTGTCATTAAGCAAATGGCCTTTACATCGTATCCAGATTTCATGTCCCGAACCCAAACCCTTGGGGCCATATCATGCAAGCAGTGCTTCCCCAAAGAAGATGAGAAGCTGAAGCAGCTACTGGAGGAGCGAGTCGACTGTATCAGTCTAATATCCTCCCATGATCTCGGAGCCACGGAGGAGAGGTAGTTGGCGGACCTCATATGGAATGCCCATTACAAGGAGCATTCATCTTTTCCAGAAAAGGGACCATTCATCCTTCCAAGGAAGGACACCCCTCGGGCCGATGTCGCTAGCAGTCACTTTGAGTCTCCTCTTGGGGCCTTTTTCTGCCAGAGACACTAGCAAAGGCTCTGACGAGCAGGGGGATAAGCCCTTGCTGCTGCTTCTGGTGACCGACGATTGAATTAGCCTCAAATAAGGAAGAAAGGGTGAACTTGTCGCGCGAAAGGATGATTAAAAAATGTGCAGGATATTTACATAGATTTAGGTACCTCTTAATGTAACAACTTAATCTCTTTTTCCCATGTTTTGATGCTCTCTTTTGTTTTAAGCGTATAGAGTTGGATGACAACATTGATTTTGATGTTACATTTGGTAATCTTTTTATGCAAAAACAAGACCACATCCTCGCCTTCGCCGAACTCCTCCGTCCTTATAATACCAATGCCTCACAGGTGATGAGGCCTGTTCCGCCATGGCCGAAGGGGAGGGGAATCGGATCCGCAAGGATCCCCAAGAACGGCTCCCTGAGGCAGCACCTCCGCTTCCAAGTAACTGTTGATCTGATATCATTATTGGTTCGGCATACCGAGGCCGCCTACTCGACCTGTTACTAATCGTTTGATTTGGATTCTTTGGGGAGCTTTTCAGGGTTCTACGGCCATCTGGGCTCAAACAATCCACCCGCGAAGATAGAGTGGCCGGAGCTGGTAAATTCGACGGCCGAGGAAGCTGAGAAGAAGATCAAGGAAGAAATGCCTCACCTCCTTATCCAGGTAGTCCCTGCAGGGAGCTTCGTTATCATGGATTTCAACGAGAACCGTGCCCGTGTATTCCTCGACTCCTCCGGCAAGGTCTCAAAGGCTCCTAGAATTGGCTAAACTTCGCTGCTGCACCCCGGTAACGACCTCGTATTCAGTGTTGTCGTCACCGACTGACTCGAACGAATAAAGAGTGATCCGTACCTGTACTTCACATATGTTACGGAACTTTAAATGGACAATCATCGTATCGAATGACTAAAATGGGTCATGGGCGGAAGCTGATATTCCTTCAACGCAAATCGATTTTCTTACTGTCGAACTTTTAGTAAAATAATTTAATACTTGATTTCTATCTCGCAAATTCTTACATTATAAGCACAAAACCCTTACATTGGGAGGAGAAGGGCAGAAAAGACGGAACCAATTTGTCCAACCCAGGTTTTAAGACAAAGTGGATAAGGCAAGGAAAATGGAAAAGAAAAAGGACCAGAAACGTCATCCTCCTCTTCTTCTTCTCATCGAACCATGATTTCTGTTTCCCTCAAGATAATCAACCCATCTTTCCCCGGGAATCAACCTTCCTTCCCCTCTCGGAGGAAACCCAATAACGTCAAACACGTCTGCCTCTGCAAACAAGGCGATGGCGACGAACCCGTCCCCCCGAAGGATGGAGACGTCGAGAAGCAGGAGCTCCTGGCCAGGATCGCTATGCTCCAGGCAGAAAAGGTCCGACTCACTGACTACCTCGACGAGCGTTCCGATTTCTTGACCAAGTTTGGGGAGGAGGCGGATGCCGAGTTCGATAAAGTCGGGGAAGAAGCGCTTCAGGGACTCGAGGAAGCTGGCGACAGGGTAAGCTCTAGTGTTGTCCCCTCGATGAGGCCGCTGTGTTTGTAAATATTTATTATGAACCCTGAGGGAACTTTCTTGCAGATCATGGAGGACATGGAGAGCAAGATGCGGGCCTTCGAGGAGGCGATGGAAATGAACAGGGCAGAAATAGAGAGGAACGACGAAATCTTAGCCGAGTTCGAGGGCCAGATCGAGAAGGACCGGAACGAGGGGCTCTTCTTCCAGAGCTTCTACTCGAAAAAGCCCGCCGACGTGGAGAAGGCGAAGGAAGAAGCCGCAAAGATCAAAGATGCGATGAAACAGAGCGCCGGGTCTAAAACCAGGAGGAACATCTATGTGTTCCTGATCGCGACCCTGGCAGCGTCCATTGCGGAATCTTTCGTAACGTCCACCTCGGACTGGAGGAAGGTCGCAGTCCTTGGAGCAATCCTTGTGGGTTTGGTCACTCAGCTAGCATATGAACAGGGGGTGTTGTCGGAAGAAGAAAGGGCGGCAGCCGCGAAGGAGGAACGTGACCGGGAAGAGAAGTGAGTTGCAAAATTACTTGAAAAACCGCCATTGCAATGCCTCGGCAGCTTCCAATTAAAAGTTGTAACCCAGTTTCAAATCAGATCCGATTACACAAACTTTCTGGATACTTTCCAACTTATTAGGCATGTTTGATCATCCCATAGTTTCTATTTGAACTAAATGAGATAATTTAAATGTAGTAACAGATGTATGGCAATCTCTCATTGACTAAATTAAAATTTTTATTAGCTTGTTTAAAGTTTCTGAAAGATTTTTTTTAGAGAGGATGACATAGAAATAAATAATTATTAAGATTTTCCTCCAAATAAGTGATAGACTTGATTTTATTTAAGATTTTTGTTAGGGATAAAAAAAAATATATGAGATCACTCAAAAACAGCTCCCATATATTACATAGATTTTAGCAGCAATTCGTTGTCTTTTCTAATCTAAGCAAACCCTAAACACCTTCTACGATCGAAAATCATACGGCAGGATGGGAGGAACAGACCGCGAACGGAGCTGTCCTTGGACCACCAAGGCATTGCGAATTGTTCAGGGTTGCTAAGATTAGGCATCGCTAGTCCGCCACGTAACTAGCGGCGTGCTGCCAATCATATCGTCCACGGTCGACTCTATTGTTTGGTTTTGAGAATAATTCTCGATTTTTGGACACTCAAAGTCTGTTGACTAGCTATAGAAGATGAATATCGTAACACGTCACGATACCGACGATTCGACGAACTTATTGGGTGTGTTCGTTCCGGAAGTGATCGCGGACAAGCCGATCCAAACACGTCGAAAATCTCTGGCACTACGGATAACTGGTGCTCTCGGAGGATTCGTTGAATGTGTGGTCGTTTTATGAAATGAAAGAAAGAGAGGGAGACAACGGATGGGCAGCCTTAAGCGGAAGCATTTACGATGCAATCGACAATGCCTTCGAGAGTGAGCAGGAACGCGGGAGCAAAAAGAGAGCTTGAACGCAAGAATGCTTGAAAAGATAAAATATGACAATATATGTCCATCTATAAAGAGGTGTTGATGTGTCTTTATACAATGCCTAAGAACAACTATTTATGCTAAGTTAGACCTACGTATATACGGTAATGTAATATTGCAGATATATTAGGCTTTCTTTGCTGCCAGTTTTCATTGAATATCCCCTTTCCATATGAGCAATCTTGACAACAATCTCCTTTCGGATCCCGAGATCTTCTGGAGTATTCCTTAACAGCTGATTGATCGACCGTATCGCCCATTAGCCTTCGCCGTAGAGTTTCCTCGCTCGCCCAGTCTGACTGTTGCTTGTTGCTTTGCCGACCTGTTGTCGCCCGTCGCCTGGTAATCCCGTCGCTTTGTGATCCCTTCGCCTGGTGTGTATCCGTTGTCACCTCCTTTCTGGATTTTCCTTCCTTGGGTCTATGTTCTGGACCGTCGATCCACAGATTGGGCTGAGATCTGTGGCCCAGAATTTATATTGCTAAACAGGGTGCAAGCAAAGGAAAACAGAAATAAGGGAAAGAAAAAAAAGAGAACGATTCCCTTGTCCACGGTCGATTGAGTTGTTAGGTTTTGAGAATGATGATTCTCGATTTTTGGACACTTAAAGTCTGTTTACTAGCAAATACGAAAATATTTGATATAGATAGCAATTTCTATTTGAATTGTGATATAATTATCTAAAAGAGTGCTAGAATATTGGAGTGCTTTACGTGTCCGATCGGTTTCTAAAGATTGTAATCTTTATACCATTGATATTTTTGAATCTTTCGTGTCCAAGATTATTTCTTAGAATTTTGAATGGATGCTATTTTATATTTTTCAGGGACAATACAAGAGTTTTCACTCAAACTAAAAGTCTAGATGTGTATGTGTTGTGGTTCCTTTTTTATTAAAATAACAAAGCTATGTATAGAGAATCTTCGGTTGTGGTTGGCGGTTGATTGGCACTCGGCAGTTACCTTAAGATCTTTCATGCGGGTGTGTGAATTCTCCTCCATCGACCTTGATTTTCTGTCAATATTTTGTTAATTCGATGCCTTTACTCCTCCATCGACCTTGATTTTCTATCTCGTATCTTCGACAATCTTCGATTAGATTCATGGTTGACGAATTAGATTTTGCTCTAATCATCATAGAATACAGTCGACTTGCCTATTTTATTTGTCGATTGTATTTTACTCAAACTAAAATCGACGAAAAAAAATTATCTGGTGTAAACATTTGCCCCCTCATAACAATTAAGGAAGAGATCTATCTGAATTAATTGACTTCTTTTCTCAGTCGAATATCACAATCGTACCGAAAAGATTTTCCAATCGATTATTTAATATTTTGTCAGTAGGATCAAACACACTACCTAATATTCGTATTGAATCGATCCACTTAAGAAAATTAGTCGATTGTCTTTATAAAAAAAAAATATTTGGGTGGTCCAAAACACAATCTTTCAAGGACATATTCAATTCATCAGTTACTACACAAGACCATATTCTTGGGAACATTCGATGAATGGAGTCGACATAAGCTTCCACATAGTCGATTTTTTCAGATAACATGATAGTTTTTAGATTGATGTCGATCATGAGGGGACTCTCAACCTTTAGGGTGTGTCCCTTTCGGGGAACGAGGAAATCACCTTCTACCAGTGATTTCAAGGCGCTAAGGCGCCACCAAGGTGAGAAGGCCTCTCATCGCCCGAGGCGCTAGGCGCTAGGCGAGGCGCTAGGCGCTAGGCTTTAATGCATTAATGTATAGATCATAGAACAATTTTTTATAATTGAAATGCCAAATGTAAATGTCTTCTTAAATCAAAAAGACAATTTCAAGTTCCACAATCCTCATCCATAAGAGGCATCATCATCCTCAATCCACATCAAAAAGCATCAGCACCCACAATCACAATCCACATCAGTTCCAAATTCACGTCATCCGCATCTACATATCAATATCGAAATCACCACAATCATCATCATCCAAGTCAACATCCTTTTCTAGCAAATTATCATTGCCAAGTTGTGGTTAATTGTCATCTTCAACATCGAAGTCGACTTCATCTCGAAGTATGTTTCGCGAGCTACTTGAAGTAGCTTGTCGCCTAGTTGTCCGAACTGGTTGTTCATTGACACCCGATGCTATCTCCACCTCTCTCCACGTCAAAGTATCGTCAGGAAAAACCAAGTCATCGCCATGCTCCACTTCATCATCCATTTCTCCTAACATCCACTCATTACTCTCATCAATTTCATCCAAAGTAAGTGGATCTATAACATCGGCGGCATCATAGCAAGCCTTTAGCTTCTGATTATACTTGACATAAACCAAATCAAGCAATCTTTCATGTTCAAGTCGATTCCTCTTCTTTGTATGAATCTACAAAGAAGAAAAATGTTAATGTACCAAATGATAATAAGAATAATCAATACAACACTTCAGTAAGAGAGGTATACATGCTCAAATGTGCTCCAGTTGCGCTCACAGCCGCTTGAACTACAAGTCAAACTTAGAATTTTGACCGCAAGACGTTGTAGATTCGGAGTATTATCTCCAAACATTTTCCACCATTCCGCTGTCATTCAAATATGTAATTTGTCATTGAATGTAACACTAAATTATGAATTTTGAGAATGGTCAAAGAAAAAGTACCTGGCGATCTCAATTTTCTTGCTCGATTGACTAGAGCCGTACCAAATTTCCCTCCAGATCGCATGTAATATGCAAGTTCATTAAGGATCTTATCCTGATGCTCGATAGTTGGAGAGAACTTCTCGATACAAGCATACAAACCATCTGTTACTTCAGAATCTGTTTCCAAATTGGAAATCTTATCAAAGTACGCCGGATTTAAATAATGTGCAGCTGCATGTAAGGGCCGATGCAGCTGACAATTCCATCGATCGTCATTGATCTTGAACACGGTTGCATATTTGTCCTATTTATTGTTAAAAGACTTCTGGATGGTCTCTTTAGCCCTATCCATCGCTTCATATAAATACCCCATCGTTGGCTTCTTCTCGTTATCCACAATACGAAGAACGTATACTAATGGACCCATCACCTTCAATGCGTACATAACCTGGTCCCAAAATGATTGCCTCAACACAATCTGAAACGCCCTTATTCCTTTCGCCGTGGTCGACAATTTGTCTGCTTCCCATTCGAGGGATCCGAACATTCTCCTCAACTTATTCTTCAAGATATGAAGCCTCTGCAAAGTGAGGAAGGCCGTCGCGAATCTTGTAATACCACATCCGAGCAACTCCTTATTCTCCGTATAAGTTCTCATGGTGCTCAAAACACTACCATGATTATAGATAAATCCGACAAGGAAGATGGCATCTTAAACAGTTTTCTTCACATTCGGGAGCTTGCCGATATCTTCAAGCATCAAGTCGATGCAATGAGCCGCACAAGGCGTCCAATAAAAGTGTCCTCTCTTTGCCATCAGTAATTTTCCTGGTTAGAGACAAGTTGTTAAGAATTTACTCATTAGTGTTATGAATTAATAAAAAAGAATCATAACCTTTTTTAAAGAAAATAAAATCTTACCGGCCAACACATAGTTGCTTCCATTATCCGTGATCACTTGCATGACATTTTGCTCTCCAATTTCCTCCACAAAGCTATCTAGCAGTTCAAATAACTTTTCGCCTGTTTTAGAATAATCGGAAGCATCAACCGACTTGATAAACATCGTCCCCTTCACACCACTCACGGGAAAGTTAATCAGACATCATTGCTTTCTATCAGTCCAACCATCTGACATTATAGAGCACCCATATCGAGACCAACTATCAACATGATCTTTCATCATCTCTTTCGTAAAGTCAACCTCCTTCTTCAGGAGAGGTACTCGCATCTCATGATAGCTTGGGGGCTTCAAATTTGGACCGTATCTACCAATCCCATCCACCATCTCCTCGAAGCTCTTTAATTTGACGGTACTCAAAGAAATACCAGCCTGATAAAACCATCGGACAATGAGTTGAATGGTTCTCGAACGAGCTTCTTTATCAATGGCATCAACTACACTTGTCTGCTTTGCCTTTCCCTTTTCCATTAAGAAGACATCCATAGGACCCTTACCCTTCAATCGTTTCCGAACTCTATCATCAAATACCGAATCACCTTCTTGTGCAACAACATAGCCAATAACCACATCAGGAAAACTCATGGAAATTGAATCATTTGAAGAAATACCACAACTTGTTTTAGAGCTTCTTGATCTTGATGTTGTCAATTGAGTAAGAAGCTCCTCTTTCACATATTCGGGGCATTTGCGACATGCCTTTGCATTTTTAAACTTCCCGACTTGATGTTGCTTAGCTCGGTGTATTCCCCCTTTCGATTTGTAACCACAAAATTTGCATGTTACAGTATTGGGATCTTTCGGATCTTCCAGAAAATTATATTTCCAGCCAATATCACGTTTGGGACCTCTATTATCACAATCTTCAGTCATTCTGAATGATCAAAATCAAACATAATTAGCAACACATACAGTCCCCAAAAAAATCATTGATCATTGATTTCATTTTCTAACCTGGGTTTTTCATCCATCAAA